>JAKTVF010000106.1:0-39034 GCA_030557055.1 Candida tetrigidarum
ACAAGGATGATTTGTTAACGGATGATGAATTATCGTTTCAATACGAATTTTTAACCATAAACTTTTACCTCGCCGCCGTATTGCTACGTCCAGAAAAATATGCCAAAATTATCATTCACAACTTCAATCAGAACCAGGAGGAACTTCGAGCCAATAAAATCCTTGTTAAGATCATCAAAGGTTTGTCAGAAATTGAAACAGCCCAAAAAGTGTTTCTCAATATCGTACAACAATTAACACCTAGCTTGAAAAAAATGGTATACGGTGCATTGAAAATTTTGACGCAGTTTGAAGCCCGATATAACCGTAACGTCGTTAGTTCAGTTATAACCAATAATGATTCCTCCCAGGGGTCAGTATTTTCAGATCTTTCCAGTGCCGACGATGAAAACAGGAGTAATGCTGAAACGCAAATGACGATGAATATGATCAAAACTAGCTTAGACCATTATGCCGAAGATTTGTTCGATACCCAATCCCGAGAAAGCAGCAGCAGATCCACCGGAATTAAAAACATTACTTCAACTACTGCGTCATCACATTTGTCAACATCAACTTATAGATTTAGAATCATCAATGGCACTGAAGAATTGTTATCGGATCTTTTCCAAATATTTACCGCTGTGCCAGACTTGTATTTCAATTCCATGCCATTGATGAGCGAAGACAATTATAAAAATAAACCGTTGAAGGAATTGCTTCCTGCAATCATGAGATTTTGTCATGAGTCTATTATCCCTTTGAGGCTAGCACTTAAATCTCGATGGGTAGTACAGGGAAATACCAGGTTGGTTGATTCTGCAAAAGCGTTATGTATGAAAGTTGTAACACCTGGAAGCCGATTAGTGGAAAATCGTACTAATTTATCTGTGTTTGCAAATTTCCATATTTGTAATTACATCATCTTCATAACTTGTGAAGCTTGCTTATCAATATCCTTACTCAGTCCTAAATTCAAATCGTGCTTTTTGTTTTTGAATGATTTTTTGCAAAAGAGATCATTGTTTGACATACACCTTCTAAGCTGTCCCATTCTTACAGATATACAGGCACAAGCGTTTTACGAACCATGTGGTGATGTCATCCATTCAGTTGAGAAAGTTTTGTTACTTTCTTTATGTACCCATGATGTTTCATTTTACAATTATGCTGTCCAGGGGCTCAAATGGTATGTCCAAGAATTAGAAACAAATAGTTACATATATCCTAAGAGAGATGTGTCAGATACCTTGTTGGAAACTTTTGAGTTATTTGCTAAAGATGACTCAGTGTTTACAGGTTTCGCCAGTCTTCACAAACGTCATAGAAATATATTACGTGAAGCAAAGGCAACTAAAGCATTATATCAAGTTTGGAAGATGATTTATTACCGCTGGCTCAAAATGGTCATGAGAAAGGAACCATTGACTACTGATGAGAATCTCGTATTCAAGCATTATACAGGGTTCATTGTCTCAACATCTGGCTGTTTTATTTCTGAAAACTCTTTCCCAGAGAATCCAGAGCTCAGATCGAGAGCACTTGCACTTGTTTCAGAATTATTCGACAAGTGTATTGAGTTGTTGACAACCCAGGATATGGTCATTCAAATGGTTATCAAAGAAGCATTGTCCAATGAATCACATGCCGAATTGTACCGTTTAATTGCTGAAAAGTTGATGAACACCACGTCATATTATTTTGAAAATTATAAACCTGATGACATTGTTTTATTTTTGGACCGGGCATTGATGGTAATGACGTCTATGATAAATGTCAAAAGTGAAGGTGCTCTTTACCTTGCTGCCATGCTTCCTGAAATCTGTCAACTTTTCACCAAATGCATAAGCTCTATCGAAAACCAATTTGAACGTTTGAAAGTGCAGTTGAGATTCTGTAAACTTGGAATTGCGTTGGAGGCCGACCGTACCAATTGTGGTTTAAACGGTGCCTTCAAATTAAGGAATTTTTTTGCAAAATCAAGTATGGAATGGTTAGAGCAAGCAGTTTTCTATGATGAAGTTATGCAAGACGATATTGCATCTACCACATCGAAAGAAGTAGACACCACCTATCTTGCCTTGGATTTAGCTGTGGAAAGTTCCTCTTTATTAAGGGGTCAAGTTGAAAATTTGTTATTGGAAGTTCCAGACGGTATCAAGGACGATGAGTTAAAAAAATACAAGGATTTGTCGTTTAGTAATTATTTTTCGTTGTTCTATAAGATTATCCAAAAGTATACCAAGTTGACTCCAAGTAATAGAGAACGACACAAGCATAATATGATCATAGACAATGTTTTGCAATCGATCACAAATATTTTACAATACGATTCACAAATTGGTATGAGATTCATCTTGCCTATGGGATATCATGAAAATAAGAAAATCAGGGCAATTTTCCTTAATGTTTTCTCCAAGATGTTGGTCACTCAAAGTTTGAGTGAGAAACGGGAGGAATACTCTGATGAGTTGATCGAAGAGTTGACAGATCTGGAAGAAATATTTGGAGCTATAGCCGAATGTGCATCATCGTTTGAGCACAATTTATTGGCTTCCTCATTGTTTGGAGTTTTTTCCTATACTGGCAAGTTGAATAGATTATTCAAAGTGTTATTATCGGTTGAGATTGCTCATCTGACCAGATCGACAGATTTATTTAGAAGAAATTCTACCTTGACTAAGTTCTTGTCTTTCTATGCTCAAGCGTATGGTGTGGACTATTTAGAACATGTGATAGAGCCAATTGTTAAAGATCTTGTTGAGAATGACGTCCAATTCGAAGTTGAAAAAGTCGATACTCCTGAAACTGCAGATTTGTTTATGGCATATCTCAACAGATTAATTGATCTGATTGTCAATTCGACCGATGAGTTACCCAGTGCATTTAAATGGCTATGCAAAGAGGTGTATAATGCCGTGGAGGTGAAATTCCCTGAAGCCGCGTATACAGCTGTCAGTTCTTTTATTTTCTTGAGATTCATCTGTCCCGCCATTATTAGTCCTGAGCAACAGTTCAAGATACAAATTGATAACCCTAAAGTTAAAAGATCCTTGATGCAGTTAGTGAAGATTTTGCAAAATATGGCCAATGGTACATTGAATACGATCAAATGGGCTGCACTTGCACAGAAATGCGATCAACTCCAAGAAGATAATACCAAAATCACGCACTTTTTGAAAAATATTTCCACAAATTCAAGCAGTACTTATGAATTCCACAAGGAGGAAGTTCGAGAAAAACCAATGAATGAATTGAGGTATTTGCATAAATTCATCTATACTTACTTTACCAAGCTTAGACTGCTTTACCTCTTTGGCAATGGAACTGTCAAGGGAAACCAATTCCATGAAAAAGCAGTTAAATTTAAGAAGTTCGATGTCATAGTTATGAAATTGGGTCAACCAAAACCAAGTGTTAGGTTACAGCTCCACAGCAGCATGAAATTCCAGGACGCCAACAATTTAGATGAAGACGAAATCAAGTTCAATGATTTCATGACAAAGATGTCGTTGAAGTATGCCGACACCCCACCGGATGCAGTGGATGTTATTCATAGCTCAATCTTCAAAGACGGTACACCAGCTGTGGTAATAAACTTGAAAAAATTGAATAGCAGACCAGATGATGCAGGTTACTTGGCTTATAAACTAATGGAGACAGCATCTCAAGTTTGGGACAATAAATTTTACTTGGTATATGACTTCACCGAGTTTTATCATTACACCAAACGAATGACTTCGGAATATGCAAGATTGTTGGGTAATTACAGTACTAAACAAATGTTTAGTAATTGTAAAAGCGTTTACTACTTCAACGTCCCCAGAGCACAACACCCAGGAATTCTTGATGCGGTATCATCAGTCAGAGCTAAGGGATCATCATATGACATTAAGCTTTACACTTATTCCTTAGCAGATCCAGATCATATTATCAGAAACTTGTGTCTTGACCAAGAAACTGTTTCTATTAACCGGGAAAACAAAGTCAGCTACGATAATGTTTTGTTGTTTGAACCAACGGAAAATAAATTTATGTCAGTCAAGCTTAAAATCGGTAGAAGATTCGTTACCCTTTGCTTCAATACTAAGGTTCCATTTAATGAAAAGAATTCTCAAACAGATGGATTTGTGCCGGTTGAAGTTTATCGTATTACTGAAATTATTAAATGTGAAGTTTCAAATTTTACTAATCATGATGATGAGTTTACCATGTTTTTGAACCATGGTGTTCAAGTGACTTTAAGATCACTGAATAGACTTGAAATCTTAAGATTCTTGTATTTCACTATTTCCAGATTGCCTAAGGATCCAGTTTATTTGGTTACAGACACGGATTACCAAACCGAACGACATGATATGCATTGGTTTGGACGATTATACAACATTGTTTTCCAAGGTTTGTTGAGTAATGACGAAGATGTCAAGTCCAAGGCAGCCACTTTATTTGGATCGTTGTCAACTTATTTTGACATTGATTTTGGAATAAGAGAAAGCCATGCTGTGAAAGTACCATTTCCAGCCGATGCAACCAACTTTGTTGTTTCGGTTTCCAAATATTTGGCTGATAACTTCCCCCAAATGACGTATAGATTCTTTAAAGCATTCTTTGACAATTTTGATCGTATGGATAGAGAAACCAGATTTACTTCAATTTTGTACTTGTCACCTTGGATTAAGAACATTTATGAATACGTGTATCTGTGTGACCAAAATGGAGCAGACAAGACTGCGGATTTATTTAGATTGTACTGTCGTCTGACTTATATGTACAAGGATCAAATATCCATTATTAATGATTATATTTGGTCCAAGTTATTCCAAGAAGCTAGATTGGTTCCGACTTTGGTTGAAGAGGTGGTTGCGTTTGCTATCGATAGTAAGAATGACAGTCCTGATTGGTCATTCATCATTGCTGTCATCTCCCCATCTATCGAAGTTTGTGGTGAAGTTACGTCGAGATTGACAAAGAGAATCAGTGTGGCGTTGACGACCGATTCAACTGTTGCCTTGGAATCCAAATTATTTGAAATATCTGTGTTGATCAAAATTTGTTCTTCATTGTTTTTCAATTCCTATAATTTGGCCAAAACGTACTTGGCTGAGTTGATATTCTTTGTGACGTTATTTATTGATGATGGCCATTTAGATGTCGGAGAAGATTTACAAAAATTGTTGATGACTGCTATCCAATCGTTATTGCATAAACCAGGAATTACAGAGGTGCAACAACAAAAAATTGATGATGCCATTGCTTATTTTTCCACCCCAAGAGCTAAAATGATCTTTGGTACAAACAGAGATCTGAATTATGCCAACGATATTAGCCAAACATTTAATCGTATCTCCAATTTTGAAAGATTCACTGATTATTTGAATGATTTTGTTGAAGTTTTTGGTTCAACTGAAGACAGAACTAAATGGAGAGCTAGATGGACTTCCTATGCGATTGATGTTGCTTTCAATAATTACTCATTGTTCCAAGACCGTGCTGTATTGGTAGTGGGTATACTTGCCAAACAAGGAATAAGTGATTCTGCTGCATGTCGAGCAATCAAGTTGATATCGAATGGTGAATTAACCAGTATTAAGTTAACTATTTGTGTTGCCGTTGCTGTTGCAAGAATCTTGGACGGTTTGCCAGGTAATTCAGTGTTACCGCCAATATTAATCTGGCCACAGCTCAGTTTTGCGATGTTGAATCATTCCGTCTTGTACCAGGCTAGTTTGTTGAATGTTATGGCTTCGATCACAAAAATCATGAAAAATTACCCAGACAACTACCTTGACCGTATTTTTGAAGAGCGTCAATTCTTGGAACCTGCATTGAGTGAACTCGAAAAGAGCAATCATTATGTAGTCACCAAGCATAACTTTGGCATGCATATGTATTTCATACTCACCCAAGGTTTAAGAGTGTCTCATTACAGACACCTTGCAATCACATGTCTCAAGAACTATTTCAAGGCAAGATTCCAAAGAGAAGAGAAAATTAATGTTGAGACCATGCCTACAAATGCCTATGCATACCTAACATTGATTTATTTGTGCTGTGATAGTAAAGAAGTTAAAGAATTTTTTGATGAAATAGGACTTGCATGTGACTTTGTTGACCTTGGAGAGGGCAGAAAGATCCCACAACTTTTAATTGACTTTTTGATGCAAGGCGACGAGGTTGCTGAAATTGTCATGATTCAGGTTGGTTATTTCTTTAGCGATGTGCAAGGTGTTGATATCAGTTTCAAAGCAAGATTTATTAGAATTTACCTTTACTTGCTCGAACGCAAACGAGAGTTGGCATTAATGATTTACCATCTAATTGAACCGACAATGATTGAAGACCTTGTCAATACGGTTTCGCTTGTTGTCATTGGAAACATCTCCACTACTATTGGGTTAGTTCGCAAGTTTTCTGATTATGACAAAGAAACTTATATTAAAAAGATTGACGACATTATCGAGACCAATAAAATCGGGGTGTTGAAGCAGTTAAGAGACTTGAAACCATTATCAGCATCAATTGATGAGAATTTTACATTTAGACCCGAATTTTCAGTGCAAATTAAAATCATCCAGTCGATGCTTTATAGAGCTGCATCGAATTATGTTGTTGGATCCAAGTTGGAAGATTAAGACAAGGATAATCCATTTGGTTACATTCATTTTTCATCATGACAATTTTTTTTTTATTATTATTATTTTTAACGAGGATAAAGATGGAGATTTTCATCCGTCTACGGGAGTTTTTTTTTTTTAATTTTTATTTATATATATATACATATATACAATTTAATGTAGCAATGAAAGTATTATTATGATTATTATATTTTGATTGACAAGAGTCATTTCTTGCTTGCGCTTTCTAATTCCTTTCTATACAATCTAAATAACAACATCGTAGCTCTAGCATCTTCAACGGAAGAATGTTGACCAACCTGAATATCAACACCTAAAAACTCTTTTGCCAATTTCTTCAAACTTGGAGCTTTACCACGCGCTATTTCTCTAAACTTTTTATACTTTGACGTATCTCGAATCATACTCTTGGGATGTCCCAAATATAACATATCCAAATCATTCTTAATGGCATGGCCAACCAAGATTTTATCTTGTAATAATTTGCCCGTGATTTCTTGTGCTTTCTTGAAATCAATGGCATCACGTAAATGGTATGATTCTACTCCACTAACCCATGTTCTAAAATCAGTTACTTTACCCTGTGGTTTCACAAACGAATCAAATAACACCACTCCATAAAAATTCACAATGGATATCCGTGCAAGTGCAGATTCGGATCCATCTGGTCCTAACCCCACAAACTCACAATCTAGGGAGATGTATCTACCTGGATCGGATTTTCTTGAATCATATGATGCAGATGAACGTGGTAAAGGTTTTGGGGATTTCGGTATGGAATTTATATCAATAGTTTCTGACTGGGTCCATAATGCAAATTCTAATGGTGTTGCTAATGCCTGTTGCTGTGGTTGTTGGACGTCAGATGTTGTTGTTGTTGTTGTTGTGGATGGTGATGCAATATTTCCAGATCGATGTTTCACTTGTTTGGTTGACTTTATTGATTGTATCTTTGATTTGGTTTGGGGTTTGGATTTAGGCTTTTGTATCGAACCATTTTTAGTATCCTTTTGTATTTTCGTACTTAGTTTCTTCCAATTTGATGATAACTTAGCCATTTTTAACTATCTGTAAATATAGTGATGGCTCAATTGAAATATTTTTTTTTTCTGGTTAATTTTTTTTTTGTGTATCTAACACCATGAATCGCGATGGCTGCAAGAACACACAAAAATGAATTCATCTATCTTTAGTCAAGTTGGCTGAGGATGAGATGAGCAATAATAGCTTCATATTGTTATCTATTTTTTTAGCTTGTAGGTTATTACTACATGACCAATTTCATTAGTTTTTTGTATTGTCTACAATTTACATAATGTTTGGGTGTAGAATTGAGTCCACGTGGAGAAGACATTACAATGAAATGGAATGATAGGATTAGAAGTACGGAAATTAATGTTCCTATTTTAACTTTTCTAGATGGTTTACATTACAGACAGTCACTTCTGTCCATATAACTTATTTCTTGGTCCGTATTGAGGTCATATCTCGGACTTTTCTTTTTCTTATTTTTTGTAGCAACATTCGGAGTTTACACTCGAAGGAATATTACCATATTAGATTATACCCGTTACCTCGTAAGTTAAAAAGTATGAAAAAAAAGAGCCAACCCCAACCACGAAGAACGTGTTACATTGGCTATTGTGAAACTAGCGGATACATCATATATTACCCGATGCTCTTAGAAGATAAAATAAATTAATAAGCATGGCTTGGGAAGTGGTACAAACGTTCGGAAAATCGAAATTGTGTGTATTTTGTTTTTCGCTTAAATTAAACCTTTTCAAGCAACATGTTAAACTTGCTACGACAATTACTAAGAGGGGCGGACTTTACGACTACACCAATTTGTAAAAGTCGGTGTTTGTAAGAGGTGGCCAAGAACTACGAGCCGCTAGTGGGGAAGATAACCCTTCATGCGTAAGTTATAGTTTCAAAACGGATTTTATTAAAGTCGCGGAAAATGAAGTTTGAAGTGTTTTATTTTTCCATACACTATAATTTCCGGCTACCGGGTACTATTGTAAACATTAGTACACGGCGTACGACTAAGCTCCTCTACACTTTTCCGTAAAATTGGCAACACCTTCTACTAATGTTTCCAGTATTGTGTTATGATAATGGAAGGCGTATATAACTAATTGTAGATTTGTTCAATATTTATTTTTAATAGTTTTAGAACATGTTATTTCACTAACTATAGATTAAAATACCCACTCCGTAATGGGCGACAAGACACCAATAAACGACGACAGCGATCACTCAATGGTTAATGAATATCATGGTTTCGACTCTGGTACCCACAATGATATTCAAGAATTGGCTAGAGTTTATACCCATACATCAGCATACGATGGCGCTGATGGGTTACAGAAATTCCTTACAAATATGACCAATGTTCCAGGTATTAACCCATACACCGATGAAGTATTTAGTAATGAGCAATTAAACCCTGATTCAGATAAGTTTGATGCCAAATTCTGGGTCAAGAACTTGAAAAAATTATATGATTCCCATCCGGATTATTACAAACCTTCGAAGTTGGGTGTAGCCTATAGAGACTTAAGAGCCTATGGTGTTGCCAATGATTCCGACTACCAACCAACTGTGGCAAACGCCATCTGGAAACTCATCAACGAAGGAGTACACCACTTAAAGAAGGAAGATGAATCCAGGTACTTTGATATTTTGAAACCAATGGATGCAATTTTGAAACCCGGTGAATTGACAGTTGTCTTGGGTAGACCTGGTGCTGGGTGTTCTACATTATTGAAAACTATTGCTGCCCAAACATATGGATTTAATATTGGTAAAGAGTCCAAAATCAGCTATGACGGATTAACCCAGAATGAAATCAAGGACAACTATCGTGGTAATGTCATATACTCTGCCGAAACCGATGTCCATTTCCCGCACTTAAGTGTGGGTCAAGTTTTGGAATTTGCAGCAAGAATGAGAACTCCCCAGAACAGAGGTGACGGAGTCGATAGAGAAACATACGCCAAACACATGGCCAGTGTGTTCATGGCCACATATGGGTTATCACATACCAGGAATACCAATGTTGGTAACGATTTTGTTAGAGGTGTGTCAGGTGGTGAAAGAAAAAGAGTTTCTATTGCTGAAGCTTCCTTAAGTGGAGCCAATATCCAATGTTGGGATAATGCCACTAGAGGTTTGGATGCTGCTACTGCTTTGGAGTTCATCAGAGCATTAAAGACTTCTGCAGCTATCTTGGAAACTACCCCATTGATTGCTATCTATCAATGTTCTCAAGATGCATATGATTTGTTTGACAACGTTATTGTGTTGTATGAAGGTTACCAAATCTTTTTCGGTAAGGCTGACAAGGCTAAAGAGTTTTTCGTCAACATGGGTTACAAGTGTCCTCAAAGACAAACCACCGCTGATTACTTGACTTCCTTGACTAACCCAGGGGAAAGAGAACCATTGCCAGGGTACGAAAACAAAGTCCCAAGAACTCCTCAAGAGTTTGAAGCCTACTGGAAGAAGTCTCCTGAATATGCCGCTTTAACCAAGGATATTGATAACTATTTTGTTGAATGTGAGAAATTAAACACCAAACAAGTATACCATGACTCCCACGTTGCTAAACAATCGAAACATATTCGTCCAAAATCACCTTACACGGTATCATTCTTCATGCAAGTTAGATATGTATTGCATCGAAACTTTCAACGTATGAGAGCAAATCCTTCTATTCCATTTATTATGATTTTTTCTCAATTAGTAATGGGTCTTGTTCTTGCGTCAGTCTTCTACAATCTTAAAGAGGATACCAGTACGTTTTACCACAGGTCAGGTGCTCTTTATTTTGCTTTGGTGTTTAATGCTATTTCATCTATTCTTGAAATCGTTGCTCTCTTTGAAGCAAGGTCTATTGTTGAAAAGCACAAAAAATTTGCTCTTTATCGACCATCTGCCGATGCTTTAGCAAGTATTATAAGTGAATTACCCGTCAAGTTTATGCTGTCCATGTGCTTTAATATCCCATTCTATTTCATGGTTCATCTTAGAAGAAATGCTGGAAGATTCTTCTTTTATTGGTTAATGAGTATGGTTTGTACTCTTGTTATGTCGCATGTTTTCCGATCAATTGGATCAGTATTTACCAGTATTGCTGGTGCCATGACTCCAGCTGGTATTGTATTATTAGCAATGGTTGTCTTTGCTGGATTTGTCATTCCATTCCCAAACATGTTAGGGTGGTCAAAATGGATCAAATGGATAAACCCTATTAGTTATATGTTTGAATCAGTAATGGTGAACGAGTATCACGACAGAGAATTCCCATGTGGTCAGTTTATTCCTCAAGGTCCAGGATATGAGAACCTTTCTCTTGACAATAAAGTATGTTCCAGTTTGGGTGCTGTTCCAGGAAGTGCTGTTGTACAAGGTGATGATTATTTAAGAATTGGGTTTGCATTTCATAATGTCCACAAATGGAGAAATTTCGGTATTGCTGTTGCATTTGCAGTATTTCTTTTATTTGTTTACATTTCTTTAACTGAACTTAACAAAGGTGCAATGCAAAAGGGTGAAATTGTATTGTTCCTTAGAGGTTCATTAAAGAAATACAAGAGAAAAACTGCCGTTGCTTCTGATATAGAATCTGGTACACCTGTTGAAAGGTTTAATTTCACGGATGCTGCAGCAGAAGAAGAAAAGAAAAGTCAAGAAGCTAGCTCCAAAAGTAGTATTGAAATTCCAAGTGACAAAGAAACTTTCTTCTGGAAGAATTTAACATACCAGGTGAAGATTAAGAAAGAGGATAGAGTTATTTTGGATCATGTTGATGGTTGGGTTAAACCAGGTCAGATCACGGCATTGATGGGAGCATCCGGTGCGGGTAAGACTACGTTGTTGAATTGTTTATCTGAGAGAGTTACTACTGGTGTCATTACTGATGGTGAGAGATTGGTCAATGGCCACCAATTAGACTCATCATTCCAAAGATCCATTGGTTATGTGCAACAACAAGATATCCATTTGCAGACCTCCACAGTTAGGGAAGCTTTACAGTTTTCTGCTTACTTGAGACAATCCAGCAAGATTTCCAAAAAGGAAAAAGACGATTACGTTGACTATGTGATTGATTTGTTAGAAATGACTGACTATGCTGATGCATTGGTTGGTGTTGCTGGTGAAGGTTTGAATGTCGAACAAAGAAAGAGATTAACCATTGGTGTTGAATTGGTTGCTAAGCCTAAATTGTTATTGTTTTTGGATGAACCAACATCTGGTTTGGATTCCCAAACTGCTTGGTCCATTTGTAAATTGATGAGAAAGTTAGCAGACCATGGACAAGCTATTTTGTGTACCATCCATCAACCTTCAGCACTTATTATGGCTGAGTTTGACAGATTGTTGTTCTTGCAGAAAGGTGGTAGAACTGCTTACTTTGGTGAATTGGGTGAGAATTGTCAAACCATGATTGATTACTTTGAAAAATACGGTGCTGATCCTTGTCCTAAAGAAGCCAATCCAGCTGAATGGATGTTGGCAGTTGTTGGTGCTGCACCTGGTTCTCATGCCAAACAAGATTATTTTGAAGTTTGGAGAAACTCTGAGGAATACAAAGCTGTCCAAAATGAAATCAGCCGTATGCAAACCGAGTTGGTCAAATTACCAAGACACGAGGATCCTGAAGCTAAATTCAGATATGCTGCTCCTATTTGGAAACAATATTTGCTTGTCAGTTGGCGAGCTATTGTTCAAAATTGGAGATCTCCAGTATATATTTATTCCAAATTCTTCTTGGTTATTGTTTCTTCGATTTTCATTGGGTTCTCGTTTTTCAAAGCCAAGAATGATATTCAAGGTTTGACTAATCAGATGCTTGCTGTGTTTATGTTTACTATCCAATTTACCACAATTGTTGACCAGTTGGTGCCATTTTTTGTTCGACAACGTGAAGTTTTTGAAGTCAGAGAAGCACCATCCAGAACATACAGTTGGTTGGCATTCATCACTGGCCAGATCACTTCAGAACTTCCTTACCAAATTTTCGTGGGGACACTTTCCTTTTTGTGTTGGTATTATCCAGTTGGGTTATACGCAAATGCTGAACCTACCCATGCAGTCAATGCTCGTGGTGTATTGATGTGGATGTTCATCACGTCATTTTTCGTTTATGCTTCAACATTTGGACAAATGTGCATCTCATTCAATGATATACTTGAAAATGCAAGTAGTTTATCAGCAACTCTATTCATATTGTGTTTGATATTCTGTGGTGTTTTGGTTGTACCAGAAAGTATGCCAAGGTTCTGGATTTTCATGTACAGATGTAGTCCATTCACATACTTGATCCAAGGTATACTTGCAACTGGTTTATCCAATAATAAAGTCATCTGTGCAGCAAGAGAACTTGTGATTGTTAACCCACCAGATGGTCAAAGTTGTTCAAGCTTCATGGATCCTTATATTCGTATGGCTGGTGGGTATTATTCTGTTAATGGTGATGGTTCTTGTTCGTTCTGTGCTATGGATTCTACTAATATGTTTTTGCATAGTATTCATGCATTGTACAGTGAAAGATGGAGAAATTTCGGAATATTTATTGCTTTCATTATCATTAACATTTGCTTAGCAACATTCTTGTATTGGTTTGCAAGAGTTCCAAAAGGATCCAGATCCAAGGGTAAGAAATGATCCGTATATATATATATATATTTAATTGTGTTTACTGTTATTTTTGTTTAGTGTTTGTTTAATATTAGAATACTTATTGTGTTATATCAAAACTTCTTTTGTACAATAGAAATCAACATTCAATATTGAGATACATACATAGATACACCTATAACCCACCATTAGAGAAATTATACACTTGCAATACCCATTTGAGTTTAGCTATAATTTCCAGACATTCTGATTCATTAGCAGCTATGAGATAAAATTTCTTCATCGGAACCTCCTTATTGTTATTGTTGTTGTTGCTGCTACTAGGGTTGGTATTAGTAGCATTACTATTTGCAGTTACCCCTCCTCCTCCATTAACATAATTATCGTCCACTAATTGTTGGCTTTGAATAATTACTCTAAAATAACTCGGGTTCTTAACATATTGCTTCAATTTAAGTATTTGGGTTATATGGAATGAATATGTTTTAGACAGTTGTTTGTTGTGATTTTTGTTGAACTGATGATTCAAGTAATTGTGATGATGATGCATATTAAGATTATTACCAACGGACGATTCTGTACCAGGAGCTCTCAACGTCAAATCATCAGGAGGTGTTAAATGAATATAATCCCCATCAATGATAAAATTCTTTTCACTGAAATTTTTAATCTTCATTTTACTGTTGTTCTTTAATACTTTCCATTTGAAATAGATAGTATTCAAGTTGATTGGCAATTCTGGATTGTTACCTTTTAAGATATCATCGAGATATTTATTGGATGTGATGGCTTGCTTGATAGAATTAGTTGAGTTAACCGATGCTTTACGATCCTGTTCTTTAGTTGGCATAGCGATTCCAGAAGGTTTTTGGTATTCCAACAAACTCATTTTATTTGTCTTCTCTTCCAATTGGTCTGTATTAGGAGTAATATTTGGTAAGGTGTAATCCAGTGGGGTGATCCTGGCTTCAATCATACCATTGTTATAACTCGATTCAATAATCAGGTTGTATTTAGTTTCCAGTGGGATTAATTCCAAGACTTTCAGGGTCAAATTACCACATTTCTCCACATCTCTAACAAACCTACTCTGGCCAGTGTTTTGGTCGACCATCTTGAATCGGTATTTGGTAACCACCAATCCATGCTGAGCACAAAATTCTTTTAAAACTTGACCCATAGAATAGTCTCGTGGCACTTTGATCGATTGTTTCTTAGGTAACCCATCTCCATCATACTCGTAAACACCGATTTGCAACTCAATTTTTTCTGCAGAAGAATCACCAAACTCGTTTTCAACAATCTGGTTAATACTATGTCTTCTGCGTTGGAAGGATTCAAGATTTTTCTTAAATTCTAATGGTAATGGTGCCTGTGATTCATTCTTGGCAATCTCAGCTTTGTTGGTAACTTTGCAAATTGCCAATTCTTTGGGGTTATTATAAGACGAAAGTAACCTCGTACGATCTAAAATACCAAATGAGCCATAGTTTTCCCCATCTTCATCAACCAACTCCAACCTCCAGTGGCAAGGATTCAAGTATGTGAAATCACCAGCTTTGCTGAATTCGGGAAGTTTACAAAGACAGAACAAAACATACCCAATACAATCCGATATGGCTATATTATCTACCATTGCAAGATCCTTAATGCTAGCCTTGGTATTTGGTGGTACGAAAATATCAACCATTGCTTTATGACTAGGAGCATTACTAGCATCCACAAAGGAATAATAATTTAAAGGATTGGTGTTACTTGATTTGTATTTGGAATGAATTAATGTACTCAAGTTTGAGTCCTTAGGGTGTTCCACTTTTGTTGGTGCTATTTTTTCAAATTGCATGGTAGGTTTCTTACCTAATGCTGAGATTCCTAGGTACGACTTATTGTAGCCCACGGATGATGAACGTGCTCTTATAGATGGTTTGGGAGCCGTGTGTTGATCAAATGGATCAGGTTTCTTTTTCTTTCTGTTTTTACGTCCACCAAATTCAGACACATTGCTTGTTCGAACAAATGAAAAACTATCACTTCGGGTACCGGCATACGTGGAATCCAATAACAACGAGGAATCTATCATGGAATCATTATCCAAATCTGTGAATTCTGAATCATTGGACCCTAATTCTGCATCTGATTCTAATTCACATGACTCCACTTCTGACCCATACTCTTCATCATCGTCGTCATCATCATCATAGTCATCGTCATAATCGTCATCATCTTCTTCATCTTCGTCGTCGTCTTCATTATAAGCATCCTCCTCCTTTTTTGCATCACCATTAGGATTATAGTTATGAACAACGTGTCCTCTAGAGTTTACGGGAACTCCAAAATCACTGTCTATTGTGACGGTATCGCTCTTGTCCTCTTTCATTCTTGATAAACTTTCATTGCGTCTCTCTTTTTCTGTAACATCTCCATCTTCAGTTGTGACTTCATCCAAGTTATTCTGAGATAGAGAGTTCAAACTATCTGCTGGATATAGTTTCATCCGTCTCTGTTCAACATCACTATCACTGTCACTGTCTGTATCGGAAATTTTCTCCTGATTGGACTCTTGTTTCCCTGATTGGAAAAACTTGTTAACAATAGGGATTTTGGTTCTTGATTTGGGTCTTTGTTTCTTGTGTTCATGAGATCCACGAATAGTTTTGGTGTATCGTAATCCAAAATTAGTACCACTACTAGATGTCGCATTTGAATCGCTTGGTGGTTCTTCTGGTTTTGGTGTTTCACTGCTGCTGTTGTTATTGTTATTGTTATTGTTACTATCACTGACCTCTGGAATTCGAGCCAACTCACCGCTTAGTATCGAACTTGTTCTATTAGGAAAACCAGAAAAGGAATCGCCATTTGGAAGTATAGGGCTAGGTATATTTTCCCCGTTTCCTCCTCCTCCTCCTCCTCCTCTCCCTTCTTCTTCTAGTTGTTCGTTCGCATCCTCTTCTTCATCTTGCGGTAGTGTTATAGCTGAGGTATTAACATAGTCTGGACTGTCTGATTTTCTGTTAAATGATTCATGCTTGTTTTTCCTTTTTGATTTTCTTCGTGCCTTCTTGGTTCTCTTCTTTTTCGAACTCTTTTTGGGTGATTGGAAAT
The DNA here is from genome assembly GCA_030557055.1 of Candida tetrigidarum. Lineage (NCBI taxonomy): Eukaryota > Fungi > Ascomycota > Pichiomycetes > Serinales > Debaryomycetaceae > Candida > Candida tetrigidarum. Next base: position 16,365 of record JAKTVF010000106.1, read on the forward strand.
GGGATAACGAATTAAAGGAATCATTGAATTTTGTATTATTATTTACTGATTTCTTTAAATGTCTCGCGATTTCAAATGTAATTGGTGGGGAGTCGGGAATAGTCGGTATTCCACCTGGTTGATCATTAAACAAGGGAATAGGTTTTATGATTTTCCTGGTATAATCCGAATCTGTATCTAATATGAGATACGACGTTCGTAGGTAGTTTATTACTTGTTGTTGATCTAGTGGAAATGCCATTTGTCAAAAAAAAAAATTTGGAGTGTTTTGAAAGGTACTGGGTTAATAAACAAATGTATTGTTGGTGTCTTTGGAATTCTATAAAATAATTGCCTAAAAGTAAATGTGATCCAAGCACAGGTATTATTTCATAACGTGGATTAAAAATAAGCTAATGATGTTGTAAATTGAGTTGTTGGCTATGGGAGGGGGCGAGGGTGTATTAGTCGGTTGTAAAAAAAAAATAATAATATTAGAGATATATTTTCTGTATCGATTGTGATAAACACTTTTTTTTTACCTTGTTGAATTGAGTTTTTTATTTGGTTGTCTCGATTATGTAATCAAACATCACGTGTATATTACTCACGCATATATCATGTGACAAAGGAAGATAAACTTTTTGTTCGTTTAATTTATTTTTTTTTCTCTTGGTGGTGGTTGTTAATCCCTTTAGTTATATTTACATAATGAGAAAAATAGCAACTGACTTCAAAAATAAATAAAAACGATATGGAAATTTCAGTTGGTTTTTTCTCTCCCTTTTTATCCGAATTTACAACCAAAATGTATGGATAGAGACCTAATAGGGGTTAATAAATTTACTATTCTAAGGCAACAGACAAGATTGAAGTATGTAATTGTAATATATAGCCGTCTAACAATCCAATTGATCAATTTGCTGTGCCTTGTGTCTATATATTTGAAACAGTTTTGTATTTGTGAAACAATAGCAACTAAGAAAACAAAGAGGCGAAAACGTTCACCAAAATTTCTCTTTCTTTCTTTCTCTCTCACTATCTCTCTTTTGTTTGTTGTTGTTGTTGTTGTTGAATTTTTTTTTTCTTATGTAAATAAAAGAGAACACAGCCAAATAAAAATAAATTTAGAGTGGGAGAGAAAGTTTGATCTTAACAATCAGAACTTCACCGCCATTTTTTTTTCGCTCACTCTCACTCAGTTAGACACATACGCACACTTTTACTCTGACCCCCTTGGTTGTTTGTTTCTCTCTCGTTCTTACTTTTTTTTTTTGTTCTTCCAAGTTACATCTACTCAGATAACCATCTACTTGTCATTATATATTCAACTGCTCAACTCATTTGTTGCTATGTATCATTAATTGAATCGTCCATGGAATAATATCATTATAAATTACAACAATAGTAAATAAATAAACCAATAAATAAACAAAAAAATAGAAGAATTATTATTATTTTTTTTTTTTTTGTTTTTAAATCACTAGCAACACACCATACACATAATAATGACATTACCTACGTTTAGATACAGTTTCCATCACAAAAATAGCAAAAAGGAAAAACAACAACAACAACAAGAAGTCGAATACGACAATGATAAACTTCATGGAGAAGAAGATGAAACACAGGAACAGGATGATGAAAAACACATGAGTCCTACCAGTATGAGAGACTTGAATGCCGATTTGATCGATATTTATAACAATTACACCCTTGCGGCGAATTCCAACCATGATAGCGTCGACACGTTGGATTCGGAAAACAACCAAGCAGAAAACCCATTCATTTACAAGCCACCACCACAACCACAAACATTGCCCGTAGTCCACGTTTCGTCGAGGTTATCATCATTAGCAGACGATTCGGATGAATTGACTGCTGGCATTCCCAAAACAGACCCTGGTACTCCCTTATCCTCAAACTCATTTGATTTCAGACCAGCATACCCACGAGCAGTTACAAACTCGTCGTTAAATGTATTATTAGATAGTCCTGATGTTACCACAGAGTTCAATCATCTAGTTGACCACACTCCACCACCTAGAACCGCAAATACGACAAATACAGAAGCAGAAGCATATGATGAATATTCTAACGGCGTTGGAGAAGAAGAAGAAGACGATGATGTATTGGAAGCAGATGAAGAGGAAGATCAAGAGGACCAAGTGACTGAGACACAAGAAGTTGAAAGTGACGGTATACCAGTGGCGCCGGAACTAAAGAAAAGTCAAGAGGATTGGGAAAACAGAGGTTCTGCAGTCAAAGTAGTCACGACATCGGTGGGAGAATCCAAAGTCATTCGAAGAAGTGTCACTGATTTCAAATTTGGTAAAGAGCTAGGTGAAGGTTCTTATTCGACTGTCATCCTTGCGACCGATAAAATTTCTACAAAACAATATGCTGTCAAAGTTCTTGATAAACGACACATCATCAAAGAAAAGAAAGTCAAATACGTCAATATTGAGAAACATGCATTGAATCGATTGAGTGACAGGATGGGAATAATTTCATTGTATTTTACATTTCAAGACAAAGATTCCCTTTATTTTGTCCTAGATTATGCTTCCAATGGGGAATTGTTGACATTGATCAAGAAATATAACACGTTAAATGAGGAATGTACCAGACACTTTGGTGCACAAATATTGGATGGTATAAAGTATATGCATGACAATGGTGTGATCCATCGTGACTTGAAGCCAGAGAATATCTTAATTGACGATCACATGAGAATTAGAATAACTGATTTCGGTACGGCTAGATTGTTGGAGAAGAAAAATGACCATAGCGAAGATTATCCTATTGACGTCAGAGCAAAATCGTTTGTTGGTACGGCTGAATATGTGTCTCCGGAATTATTGGAAAGCAAATATTGTGGTAAACCAGGTGATATTTGGGCATTTGGATGCATAATCTATCAAATGATTGCGGGTAAACCACCTTTTAAAGCTACCAATGAATATTTGACATTTCAAAAAATTACCAAATTACAATATGCGTTCAGTGCTGGATTTCCTACAATTATTCGAGACTTGATTAAGAAGATTCTTGTGTTACAACCATACAAGCGTGCTACTATCCCTGAAATTCAAAACCATTATTTTTTCCAATCAGTTGACTTTAATGATTTTGACCTGATTTGGCTATCCGAACCTCCCGAACTTGGTCCTTACAAAATGACTGCGAAATCAATGATGAAAATTCCTGAGTTGAACAAGACAAATAACCATCAGCCACCAACAGTCAGGAAAAAAGTTGTTAAAAAAGCGGGTGCGGCACAAACACAAGCACAAACACAAACACAAAAACCTAAACCTAAACCACATACACCACATACCACTGCGGGCAATGGCACTAATGGTAGTTCACCAGCTCCAGAGAGAAAATTGGCACCGGGAATTCACAGTAACAGGTCAAATGAAAAGGTCAATGCTGCGTCTGTTGCTGCGTTTGTCTTGAACAAGTCAGATTTGAATGTTTCAGAAGATTCACATAAAGGGTCAAGTTCAAGTGAAACAAAAGAGGCTGTTCTGAAACGATCAAGTCATTCATCAGCTGATTACATTCCTGGTACTAATATTTTACGTCCTCAAATTGCTGCCAGAACACCAATTGCCAGCTATGCCAAACCTTCAGCTACTGCTTCCAGGGAGGGCAAATCATTAACAAGACAACCACTGAATCAATTACATGGTCAAAAACCAGAACCCGTGAAGCCAAAACCAATGGATGTCACGCCAATGACTACTTTAGAAGCTGCTTGGGGATCTTATTTGACCCACCCAGACGAACGAGTAATTAGAATTGGTCCTGTCATTGTACGCAAAGAACCAACAGAACCATTTGAAAAGAAAAACAAGGCATCATTACATGCTTCGCCATTGAATTTGAAAAACACCAATCAAAGAAGTAGATCAAATACTAGTTTGATGGCACAGCTCGTTCATGAAGTAAACAATAATACTACTGAGTTGAAGAATAATGAAAATGCTGACGAATCAGTTGCAATAATAGAACCACAACATAATTTGAAAAGGAGTCCAACAACATCGAGTGGGAAGAACAGTACTGATCTTCAAAGATCTGGATCTACTTCTGGCAGTGTCGGTACTGGTTCAGGTAAACTGGGTAAGAAATCATTCTTCAAGAAATTGGGTTTCAGTCACATTGACAAGAATGAAGATGATGAAACTCGCGGTCTTTCCTTGAGTGAAAAATCACAAACCTGTACCATGGTTGTTACTACTCATGGTAGAGCTTTGCTTTTCACAAGAGATGCCGTCGAATCGAATTTCACTTTGTTAGCTGAGGTTAAGTTGAAGTATCCCTTCATTCATTTCCAAGAATTAGTATCTGCTCAAGGCAAACTTTCTAAAATGTTACCATCTGTTGGAATATTCGTTATTAGCTCTGTTGAGAACTCGCTTGTGTTTGAAGTTGAAACATTTGAAGTCAATCCTTGGACTGAAGCATTGGCTAAATCCAAGCAAAATGAGATTGAAAGAGAAAAGTTGGCCGAATATGAATTGCAACACCCAGTAAAGAAGGATGTTGCAAGTGTTCCTAAAAAACAGCAATCTGCGTCAGCCGTTTCATCACCTAAACTTTTAGATTCTCCTGCATTTGATACGATAAAGAAATCAACACCACAAACGGCTAGAAGACCAACTGATTTAAAAATCGTTTCAAGTCCATCCCAATCCCAATCCCAATCCCAGTCCCCATCTCAAGCACAGACTCAATCTCCTCGTGAGTCACACTCGAGAGCTACACATATGTTGAAATCGAAAATCTTATCCAGTGGTCCAAGAAGAAAACCACCTCCAATGAGTCCACCACCTACAAGTCCAATAAGTGATCTCAATCCACATACTGGGTTACCAAACAAGTCAAATTCTAATGGAATGTTACATGCTGCGAAATTAGCCGTATCTCAGAATCCTCAAACTTCATCGCATTATCCAACTCCAAGACGTTCGAGCTTCACTAAAGAGGATGGAGGTAAAGTGTATCATGGGAAAATAAGATCACCTGAATCACAAACTAATGGAACTAGAACTGCATCTGGGGTAACTCAATTAAACTCCAAATTCTTAGCCAGAAGTACCAGAAAGAAATGATTGAGGTTATCCCCTCTCCTACCATCCATGGACAAAAAGGTAAATAAGATAATAAAAAACAGTTACACAACAGATAAATTAAGCACTAAACATTTGGGTCTTTGGTCATATAAAAGAAACTGATACATGTATGTATATACTTTATATTATATATATCATATACATAAACAAGTTCAATTGTATTTTCATATTTACGTGGATGATGTATAATGTGCGTATTAATTTCTTAGTTGTACGAATTAGGGCTATAACCCTAATATTATATACAGGCCATATAATTGTGTAGTGCACTCCATAGTTAATTTTTTTTTCTTTTCGCACACAATACAATTTGTTAACTATGGAGTTTTTTTCCCCCTCTAATAATGTATGGCGGACAAAGAGAAAAATAGTGCGTTACAGTCAAGGTCTCACTGTACCACAGTAGGAAGAAGGAAAAAAAATTTCATACTTTCTGAAAAAAAAAAAAAAAAAGGAGGAAGAGATTTTTCATATTTTTTTTGATTACATATACTATAAGATATTAAGAACCAAAAATGGCTAAATTCATCAAATCTGGTAAAGTTGGTATGTAAATGCAACCAAATGAATGAATCGTGATTAATATAGACCAGAGAGAGAGAGAGAGACTGTGAGAGAATGGATATTGAAAAATGGAGAGTGAATAAATTGAAAGCACGAAGAAAAATTTTTTATTGGAGAAGAGAGATGTAAAAGATGTCATTGAGAGGAGGAGAACAGGATAAACATCAATATGAAGGAGAATGACATTCGTCGATGAAATAGTATCAACAAATGAAGAAGTGATGGGAATGAACAATTTTAACCAACAGAGGGGAAACATAGAAATCTCAGCATCAGGACTAATAATTAATCATTGAATTAGAGAATTTACAATAATGATCATAATACTAACTAATTTTTCTTATAGCTATCGTTGTCAGAGGTCGTTACGCCGGTAAAAAAGTAGTCATTGTTAAACCACATGACGAAGGTACTAAATCTCATCCTTTCCCACATGCCATTGTTGCTGGTGTTGAAAGAAACCCATTGAAAGTTACTAAAAAGATGGATGCCAAAAAACTTGCCAAAAGAACCAAGGTCAAGCCATTTGTTAAATTAGTCAACTACAACCATTTAATGCCAACTAGATACTCCTTAGATGTCGAATCTTTCAAATCTGCTGTCACCACTGAATCTTTAGAAGAACCAACTCAAAGAGAAGAAGCTAAAAAGATTGTCAAGAAAGCTTTTGAAGAAAAACACCAAGCCGGTAAGAACAAATGGTTCTTCCAAAAATTGCACTTCTAAGACAAAAATCAACAAACAAAAAAAAGCATTCTTTTGAAAATATAAAAAAAAAATAAAAGATGTTCCTAGGTTGTGTGTTGAGAGAATATATCTGTATAGTATAATTTAATGGGATTTTCGAAACAAAAACAAATCCAAAAGAAATGAAACCGATATCTTATATAAAAGATGTCCAACTGTTTATTATTGTAGATGATAATGTTCTCTTGTCAATGTAATTTAGTGTTGAATTATACGGGTAAGACTCCCACTCCAGTTACGAATAATATACTATGTACCTAATAATAATAATAGTTTTTGGTGTGGAAAATTTTGCGAGCCCAGAAATATCTCTGATATCTCTCTCTGTTACTGTTACACTGAAAAAAAAAAAAGTACGTAGAAAAAAAAAATTACTTGAAGAGTCATAGAGGTAGAAGTACAATTCACCAAGAAACAACAACATACAAATGTCAGTTGAAGATAAAATCTCTGATTTAAAAGTATCAGAAGGAACTGAACAAAAAATCACCCCATGGGAAGTTGAAGGAGCTGTTGTTGATGGGAAATCAATGGGTATTGATTATGATAAATTAATCAGTCAATTCGGTACCAAACACATCACCCAAGAAACCTTAACCAGATTCAAACAAGTTACTGGAGAAGAACCACATCCTTTTTTAAAAAGAGGTGTTTTCTTTTCCCAAAGAGATTTAGATCGTATTTTGGATTTGTATGAACATGGCGAACCATTTTTTTTGTATACTGGTAGAGGACCATCATCTGATTCGATGCATTTAGGACATATGGTTCCGTTTATTTTCACTAAATGGTTACAAGAAGTATTTGATGTTCCTTTAGTTATTGAATTAACTGATGATGAAAAATTCTTATTTAAACAACAATTAACTATCGATGATGTTAAAGGATTCGCTACTGAAAATTGTAAAGATATAATCGCCGTGGGGTTCAATCCGGAAAATACGTTTATTTTCTCCGATTTACAATACATGGGAGGAGCATTTTATGAAAATGTCGTTAGAACATCACGTCAAATAACTACATCTACCGCTAAAGCTGTTTTTGGTTTCAATGATTCTGATTGTATTGGTAAGATCCATTTTGCCAGTATTCAAATTGCAACTGCCTTCCCATCTTCATTCCCAGATATCTTGGGATTACCACCTAAAACCCCATGTTTAATTCCTTGTGCTATTGATCAAGATCCATATTTCAGAGTTTGTCGAGATGTTGCTGATAAATTAAGATTCTCTAAACCAGCTTTGATTCATGCTAAATTCTTCCCTGCTTTACAAGGGGCATCCACAAAAATGTCAGCTTCCGATACCACTACATCTATATTCATGGGTGATACTGCTGGCCAAATAAAGAAGAAAATTAACAAGTATGCATTTTCTGGAGGTAGAGCCACTGCTGAAGAACATAGAGAATTGGGAGGTAATCCAGATGTTGATGTTGCCTTCCAATATTTGAGTTTTTTCAGTTATGATGATGAGAAATTATCCAAATTAGAAGAAGGTTATAGAAAGGGGGAAATATTGTCTGGTGAAATGAAAAAAGAATGTATTGAAGTGTTGCAAGAATTTGTTGCTGCTTATCAAGAAAGAAGACAAAAAGTTGATAATGAAATTGTTGATAAATTTATGAAACCACATAAATTAGTCTTTGGTCAAAAGGAAAGAAAAGTTCCCGCCAAGGTCAGAGAAAAGAAATCTAAAAAGTAAATAGAATTAGATATACATATATACAGCATTAGAACCTTTATTAGTATTACTCAGAGTAATTTCTTTACATTCTCTAATATAAACATTAATCTATCAAAATCATCATCATGAACTTCATCACCTTTTCCAAACCATTTTGAACCAATAGACAATATCGTAGGTTTCGGACTAGTTACACTAATGATTTTACTGACTTGACTGGCAACAATCAGTAATTTCATATTGGCATGGTCTCCAATCACAAGTACAGGTTCAGGGATGACTTCTCTTTCTCCGGCATCTTGGTCTTCTTCATCTAAGGGTATTTCCATAGAGGACATATAATTGATGGTTGACTTTGTAGATACGGGCAATTCAAATGTGGTATCTAATAGTCCATTAATTGAGATGTTGATGATTTGTTGATTGGAATAATTAATTATATGGAAATGGAATTCATTGGTTAGGTCGTTTTTATATGTCGATTGGAATGATTTACTGAACCCAGTTGGATCTTGTATTATTTTCGAGGCCATGTGAAGATGGATATGTGTTGTTGTTCTATGTTACCACTGTTTATTTTTCACACTGTAATTTTTTTTTTTTTTTTTTTTGGTACTAAGAATAGGCTGCGTTCTCGTCTTCATCTGGGTACGGCGATCAATTACAAACAAAACATTATCAAGAGAAACTTAACCACGTAACGATCTTTTTTTTTAAACAACAAGAGGAAAGGGGTGAAGTATAAACAATGATACACATCTTACAGTATACATATCTGTCTCTTTCTTCCTAACCGTAATCATAGATCGATGGTTCAAAAGCAAACAAACCGACCAAAAACAAGCTAACGATATACGTGTATCTTATTTGTTCGGGTAATTGACATTCAGATCTTAAACTCTACAAGAACGGTTGAACTGAAATTTGCAAATCTTTCTCTACAAGATAGATCCGCCCTAAATCAAGAATTAAAATCGACAATTAAAACGTACACTAAAATGGGGAACTACGCAAGGCTGATGGTGTTAGTCTCCTTATGATAATGGTAGTATATGTTGAATGAGTAATTGTGTTGTATTTAATATATTAGTCATAAGTTTGTTATATTTCCAATGCAATGATGACAAATAATATGAGCAAACTCGGAATTAAAAAAAATGACGTATGATTTTTTTTTTTCGTTGCCTCTTCGCTTAACGGCTCTTTGTCGGTTCTAGTGGTAAGTTAGTTCGGAAATACGAAAAAAAACAAATGAATCTCGTTGAACTAGGTCCATTGTTCGTACTAGCAATGGGTCGACATTCGCATCAGACACACCCACACACAGGGAATTCGTAAAAATTGCAACTTATTATTATTGAGTGGTTTTTTTTTTCAATGACACTTTTTTCTTTTCTTTTTTTTTTTTTTTTCACATTTCACTTTTCACATTCCTTTTATTAAAGAGAAGAATTCCTCTCCTTTTAAACATTTCCAATTATTACATTCTTTTTCTTCTACAAACAGATCTTCCCTCTACCACCTACAACTTAGATTTATCATTCCCCGTTTCCCCCTATTTCACATCGCCTTAGCCTCGCGTTCTCTCTCCCCCATAACAATACAGAACAGCACATTCTTTTATCATCACCATCTGCTTTTTCCCACTCACCCCGGACTATATAAATAACCTCATTTCGGATCAGAAAAAATAGAAATATTTAAACAATTTGAATTATTTAATATAATAATAATAATAATATTTCCCGACGTCCATAAACCCTTTACAGACCTCCCTCCACTTCCCACTCCTTTTTTTTAAAAGAAAAAACCCATATCCATATATAAGAACTTAATATTATGATCAGTATGACTAACATTTTTACTCCAATAGAAGAAGCCTTAGAAGCTTACAAGAATGGTGAATTCTTAATTGTCATGGATGACGAAGACCGTGAAAATGAAGGTGATTTAATCATGGCTGCCGAATTGTGTACTCAAGAAAAAATGGCATTTTTAGTCAGATACTCCTCTGGTTACGTATGTGTTCCATTAAGTCAAGAAAGAGCCAATAAATTAGATTTACCTCCAATGTTAGCCGATAGAAGTGATAGACATGGCACTGCTTATACTGTTACTTGTGATTTTGCTGATGGTACCACCACGGGTATTTCTGCTCATGATAGAGCTTTGACTGCTAGAAGTTTAGCTAGTGCTGATTCTAAACCTGACGATTTCATTAAACCTGGTCATGTTTTACCGTTAAGAGCCGTTGATGGTTTGTTAAAGAAAAGAAGAGGTCATACTGAAGCTGCTGTCCAATTGAGTACTTTGGCTGGTTTACAACCTGCTGGTGTCATTTGTGAATTGGTACGAGATGAAGATGGTTTGATGATGAGATTGGATGATTGTATTCAATTTGGTAAGAAACATAACATTAAAATCATCAACATTAACCAAATCGTCGATCACATTTCTAAATAAACTCCACATATATATATCTATCTATCTGTGTATACATTATTACTATTTATAAAAAAACAACAACCCTACGGGGACTACTTCAACATGAGTTGGGCTTTTCTTTTACCACTAATTTCATCTTTAACTGATTTCACATCAACTTGGACTTTATCAAATATGGCAACTTTTCTTTGTTGATTATTGAAATCAGTAAACGTTAATTCATATTTATCTTCATCATAATTAGCTGAATTCACATCACCAATATGTTCTAATTTAATTAATCCTTCAACCCCAAATTTCGGTACTAATACCACAATACCATTATTAAATATTTTAATGACATAACCTTCATGTTCAGCTTCATTATTTCTCATCACTTGTCCAACATAATATTCTATACTTGATCTACCAGCAAATTGGGCATTTCTATGACGTCTATTAATATTCTTCACAATCATTTCCATCTTGGATTTATCACGATGACTCAAATCTAAAGTTTCATAGCCTATCGCTCCTGCTAATTGTCTATGAGCCACCACGTCACAATATCTTCTAATTGGTGAGGTGAAATGAGTATAAATATCAACGGCTAACCCATAATGTCTAAATTCAGGATATCCATATGATCCACTAGGGAAATATTCTGCAGCCATCATACAACGAGTGGACATGATACGTATTAATGTATTGAAATATGGATCTTGAGAATCAATACATCTATCTAAAGAATCAGCTAATGCTTTGGATGATTCTAAAGAAATAGACATACCATTCTTACGAACATTTAACATATCATTTAATGTTTCGAAATTTGTTGCTGGTGGTGGCGCATGTCTTCTTAACATGGCAGTTTGTGGATATGCATCATATATCTTCCTGGCCACGGAGATATTAGCAAACAACATGAATTCTTCAACTAATGAATTTGTTTCTAATAGTTTTTTAATTTCAACTTCTTGCGGATCAGAAGTTTCACTATCCATATGAACTTTCACCTCGGGGGATGCCAAATTCAATGCCCCGGCATCTAATCTTTTTTGTTTTAATTTCTTGGATAATTTAAGTAAAATTCTCATGGAATTAGTCAAATCATCTTGTTGTTTAGGATCATCGATTCTTAATTGTGCTTGTTCATACGAAAAAGCTTGTCTTGATTTTATGATCGATTTCATATAATCGATATTAACAATATTGGCATCTTCATCAACTTCCCAAATCACACTAAATGCAAATCTATCAACAAATGGCTTTAATGAACATAAATTGGTACCTAATAATTGTGGCAACATATCAATTCTTTTATCCACTAAATAAACCGAGGTACCTCTTGAAGCACCTTCTTGATCTAATGCAGTATTTGGTTTAACAAAATGAGTAACGTCAGCAATATGAACACCCACTTCATAATTTCCATTAGGTAATTGTCTTGCATGTAAAGCATCATCAATATCAACACAATTTGGAGGATCAATAGAACAAACTAATTTATCTCTTAAATCAACTCTCTTTTGTAATTGTACATCATCGGTGTTGGAAAGATCTTGTGGAACAACCCAATTATCACCTTCTTTAGGCAAACAATCCAACACATTCTTGGAGAATGGTCTATATTCAACATCATGTTCTAATAATAACGCTTCTGTTTCCGCTTCCGCACTTTCAATCGCACCTAATGCTCTCACGAAATGACCATTAGGATATCTTGAATTAATTGGCCAAGAATCAACCACAACCACGATTCTTTGACCTAAATATTCCTTAGCTTTTCTAGTTCTGATTCTAATTTTAGGTAATTTTGGATCCATCAATATCACAAAACAATTCTTACTGGCATTACCGGTTGTTTCATCAACATTAACTGAATTAGGAGCAATTTGTCCCACATAATATCTCCATGATCTTCTCATTATCCCAACAATCTTGGCAGTTGGTTGTAATCTTTTTTCATCATTATTCGAACTAGTTACTTTCATTGCTTCTTGGGCTAAGATTATACGTTCTTTATCAGAAACAACACTTTGAGTGATGTCGTTGTCGTCATCATCAATGTCATTGTCGTTATTATTTCCAGCATTATCATTACCACCAATAGTTTCTTCTTCAATGATTGTAGTTGATGGTTCTTTCCATTTATCTTTAGGTAACAATTCAACAATAACCGAATCAGAATTAAATGCACGATTTAAATTTTTCGACCCTTGAATTAATAATGGTTTTTTAAAAGTAGGCACCAGAACTTCACCTTGTAAATAATTATACGATGAAATATTTAAAATCCCTTGATATAAAGTACCATTTTTAATCCCTGCCATGATTCTTGAATTGGTATAATATTCTGGGAATGTTGTCTCATCTACTTCGCCACCATCACCATCATCGTTTTTAGTAAACTTAGTGGCATCTTGAGGAATCAAATCTTTCAAATCTTCACCATTTGGTAACAGATCAATATAATCATATAAAGATCTCGCATCAATTCCTTCATCAATTGCCTTAGTTCTATTATCTTTATCATTACAAATTAAAAAAGTTTTAATATCAGATAAATGATTATTATACCATTGGGCAACTTTACGAATAGCCCGATCATTTCTATCATTAATTGATTCATTTTTCTCTCTAGTAATATAAGTTTCTTCATTATATTCATTATGAAATACAATAAATCGTTTATCTTCGGATTTGACTAAATTTCTTAATCTTTGATAAATTGGGAATGATCGATTTTTAACCTCTTCCAAAACCGTTTGTGGGATGATTACATCGTAAAAACATTGAGTATTTTCCAATAAATCAATAGCATGTAATATAATATTAGTATCCAATACTAAATAATGTGGTTCTCCCCTGGTGGTGGTTGTGGGAGTTGAAGATAATATAAATCTAGGTAATTGTCCACTGGCATCTGGTTTAATTATATCTTGACATGTATTACAAATGGTGGAATAACATGGAATATCATTTCTTAAATAATGTTCACGAACTATTTTTAATGCTCCTCCATTTCTAGATCTAACGAACACTTTGGAAGTCACACTTAATCCACTTGATAAGCGTTTTCTATTATTCACTGCTGGTACTGTCATTGTCGAGTGTGTGGCAATATCGAATATATATATTGAAATATATTCCATTCTCAAAAAAAAAAACTATCCAAATATCTCATCGTGAAGTATACAAATAATTTGCTTTCGTCAGAGTACACGACTATTATTATTCACTACTACATGCTAATAGTATCTACCTTCACTGGGAGAATTATGAATGATTCTATAAATTGGAGACGCAACAATTCTTGAACTGGTTGATCTAACACCACCACCACCACCACCAGATGACTTCATGGATAATTTATATGAATCTTGAGGTGATTTTGAAAAACTATAATATGAATCATTATCATCATCATTATAATCATCATAGTCATTGTAAACGGTTTCTTCTCGAGATGGGTTGATTGTTGTCGTAGGTATGAAAAATGAGGAATTGGGGAAAACAAATTCTGATCTATCTATTTCAACCATATCATCATCTCCATCTCCATTCATGTTGTTATTGTTGTTATTATTATCAATGGGCGACATTACACAAGGATCTAAATTCATTAAATCATATTTGGCAAATGATACATTTGATCGATACGTATTACTCCCACTTGTCATTGTAGAAGTTAACGTAGTTGTTGGTTGAATGTTTGGGTGAATTATAGGACTTGAATATTGTTCCGGATGGACGATTTGTTGGGTTGCACCAACAGGTGGGATAACTATTGTATTTATAGCGGAAAAATCTTGTGGTGGTGACATTGGTTGGAATTTCAATTGGGATAAATATGTATTACGTCTTGATAATTCGTATTCTTGCGTTTCTTGATAAATTTCATCACCTTCTTCTTCAAGGATGTCTTCTTCGGTGACTTGTTCATCATCAATTATGTCTTGGTCATTTGTTATGTTACACATGGTCATGATATCTTCATCTGGTTTAATCTTGATTGAATTTCTTGATTTCGTAGGATAAAAACTATTCAAAAATATTGATGGAGCATGATTATTATCTAAACTATCAGGAGGTACAACAACACCAGATGATGATGATGATGATTCATGTAGTTGTAGTTGTTGTTGTTGAGTTACTGGTTTACTTATTGATTGTTTTAATAATTCCAATCTAGTTGGTCTTCTTGATTTAGTTGAGAAATTTTTCAAAAACTTGACAAATCGATTTCTCTTATTTCCATAATTACCACTCGATCCACCTCCATCTCCCAGTTGACCATCTTTGGAGTTAATGGATGGAGTATATGGTTGTATAGGATAACAATTTACAATAGGTGCAGATATACTAGGTGTCAAAGATGTCAAATTCTTGGATTTTGCATTTGCTACTGTTTTAGACCTTTTAATTGAACCACTTGAACTATTAATACTAGTATTATGATCTAATGTAATTAAATTCTGCTTTCTTTGAAATAATGGAGGATATCTACTTATCAAATTGGGATCTCTTAATTCTTCCAATGTAGATAAATCAATCGTATGAGACTCTAAATTAATCATAGTGTTCGTTGCTTAAAAGAAAGACAAATGTATAATGATTCGAGTTACCATGATTATATTTTATTATTAATTTATTTTCTTTGGCAACCAAATATCAAAATATATATACGTATTCTCTTATAGTATAAAAGTAAAGAATAACAAAAATTTATATTTCGTCAATTGGTAGCTTTTCTCACCTGCATATAATCATCCAATTAAATTGCAACAAAGTTTACTTCTTTTTTTTTTTTCCGATTTCTTTCTTTTTTTTTTTTTTTTTTTCAAGTTTAAGAGTTCAACAGAAAGGTTTTCAATAAACAGCAAGGAAAAAAATACTGTTAGTTAAAAGTTTTCAATAACAACAACTTAGTTTGCTTTTTATATACATATACATTATAATAATAACACAATGGGTGCTGCTTATCAAATCTTAGGAAGAACTTTTCAACCACATCAATTAGCTCTTGCTACTTTAGGAACTGTGGTGTTTTTCACATTACCAAAACCATGGGGTGCTCCAAAACCAACCACACCACCAATAAATGCCTCTTCTCCAGAAGAAGAAAAATACATTAAAGACTTTTTAGCTAAACATACTCAAACTGCTGAAGAACATCATTAGATGTGGAATGTTTGACAATGAGAGAATGATAGGAAGAAGAAGAATGAGAAGAACGAGAGAATGAGAGAAGAAGGAGGTGAATTATCTCATAGTTTATAATCATTGACAATTATAAAATGAATAAGAATGGTTTTATTTGTTCATTTGGATGTTCTTTTTGAATTTATAAACAAAATATAGAAGGATAGCATTTTATTGTTTGAAAAAATATATATAAATATTAACTGAACAGAATAAAGTGATTAAATGCTTGCTTGATTGATGTATTTGGTTTGATTTTTACAAGTTTCTATTCAATTTGAATATGTTTATCAGTGTTTTTATAAGAAGGACTGTGATTACTGTAGATGTTCTAAGTGAATGGAATTGATTTAGTAGAAAAAGAAGGTTCATCTTTGTATGGACTATGAATATTGAAATTTCATAGAATACAACTCACACTGCTCAACTCTATAATTCTAGATATGAATTAACTCCAACTCTAGTCAGTGTAAACAAGTAAGCTACTTAGACTCGTTAGTTTGGGGTTCCACGATATTCGACCAAGTACACACACATTCATAAAAAAAATCCAGCATCGCGAGAGAGATGACATTGAAAAAAAAAAAAAAAATCCTAATTGAAATAAATATAAAAATATTGACATTCTTTATCATCAACATTTAAACACAACAATATTCCAAAAGATGTCGGCTATTTATAAAGCATTACAATCCAAATCATCAAAGGAAGCATCGGAAAAAACCAAACATATCAATAGACAAAGATTATTAGTGATATCATCCCGAGGAGTTACTTATAGACATCGTCATTTAATTCAAGATTTATTAGCCTTATTACCACATGCTAGAAAAGAACCCAAATTTGATTCTAAGAAGGATTTATATCAATTAAACGAAGTTGCTGAATTATACAATTGTAATAATATATTTTTCTTTGAATGTAGAAAACATCAAGATTTATATTTATGGATTTCCAAACCACCAAATGGCCCAACTTTAAAATTTCATATTCAAAACTTACATACTTTAGATGAATTAAATTTCACCGGGAATTGCTTAAAAGGTTCAAGACCGATTTTAAGTTTTGATAAGAATTTCTTGGATAATGATCATTTCAAATTATTAAAAGAAATGTTCATTCAAACTTTCGGGGTTCCACCAAATGCCAGAAAATCAAAACCTTTTATTGATCACGTTATGACTTTTTCCATAGTTGATGGTAAGATTTGGATTAGAAATTATCAAATTAATGAAACTTTAGATGTCAAAGAAACCGAGAACGATAATGAGGTCGATATTGATCAATTGAATTTGGTTGAAATTGGTCCAAGATTGGTATTAACTTTAATAACTGTTTTAGAAGGGTCTTTTGGTGGTCCAAAGATTTATGAAAATAAACAATATGTTTCACCAAATTTCGTTAGAGCTCAATTGAAACAAAAAGCTGCTGATCAAGCTAAATCTAGATCTCAAGCTGCTTTGGAAAGAAGAGTCAAGAAGAGAAATCAAGTCTTGAAACATGATCCTTTATCCAATGATGCATTATTTAAATAGGTTAATATGAGTGGTTTAGTAAATAACATAAAGTTGAATTGATTGTCTAACTGTAAATTGAATGTAAAATGAGTGGTGGTTAATACTACTGAGAATTGTCCCATTTAACACGACCTCTTATTGGGTTGCAAAGTTTGGAGAGTCCTCAATTCAATCTTACAACCAATTTTATATTTCTTAATGCTCCATTGAGAGTGAGAATGAAGGTTAACAGATAGGAGAAGAGTTTACGGTGTCAATAGAGTATCTAATTAGACGAGAATCATGAATATGATACAGTGCTTATCCTTGTGTAATTTCATATCCAATTTGTTTCAATGTTAAGGTTATCTTTTCTAGAATCGTTGAGTTTATCCAAGTTCCTTATCACATCGCCTCCACTTCTCATGTCAAATCCCTACTCCAGAATGCCGTGAGGAGATTTAAGAACAACTTTTCCTTTGGGGTGACAAGTCACGTCATACATATACATATCGAACTATGAATTCATCGAGTCTGGTCCATTTATTCATGAAACAATCGTTTCGATTTCTTCGTGTTGGTCTGTAATGGAATAGAATAGGGGTTGTGATGTAAAACCAGTTGGATGGGTTTTAAAACAATATGATGATGCGATAACAGCATATTTTACCCCTGAAATATGAGGCAACTACCTGAATTATGAACTGAAATGAACTGAAATGAAACTACGAAGTTTTATTGTTACAGTTATTTTTATTATCATTGTTATTGTTGTTGGTTTGAAAAATTCGTATCGAGTGGATTTATCAGAGAACGATAGAGAGAGAGAGAAAGACAAACACCAAGAATAAGGGGGAGGGGTAAGAACTTTGTGGCTATAAAGGTATAGTAGTTTTTAGAGCCTATCAAGAAAGAGAGTAAGGGGTAAAAATATTTTTAGAATACTAAATTTGGCTGTTTTCGGTTGTTTTGTGGATGTACAAAGTTTGAGGAGATGATACAATAAGAGTTATTGTTATTTGTTATTGTTATTGGATATTATTAGCCATAATTTCAGAAGACAAAAGGAGAAACGCATTTATTGGGAGTTTAAAACAATTGCGGAGTTAATAAGGTACCAGAAAAATAAAAGAAATATTGCAGATAACAAAGCATAAAATAATAATAATATTCAAATAATAATATTCAAATAATAAAAACAACTCAACAAAGGACAAGAGGAAGAGTAACAGAAAGCAGAGGAAGAGGAAGAGGAGTAAGAAGAAGAAGTTGTACAAGACGAGATGGCAAAAATTATTATCATCGGTTATTTCGATAATAATGACATTCCAGGTTGTAACATTCTCTCCTTGCATAATATTGTTACAAGACCACAAAAGGAATAAAGTACAAAAAAAAAAGCTCTCACCTGCAATTATATACAGGATATACTATACCTATTGGGAGTGTGAAAACGTTTTGTATCAATTCTTTAGTCGGTTTTGTAAGGAGGGAGAACTTACAGTAAATCGCGTCGATTTTTTTTTTGTTTTATTTTTGTTTTGAAACACCAAAAATAATCGACCACCAAATAAGCAATGAACTGTAACTTACATTGAAATGCATCAAATGAAATTCAAGGGGAAAAACTTCTAATGTTCTTAATGCATAGACAGAAAACCAGAGCAAACCATCCCGTCTGACCTGGTATTAAAAAACTAAGAGAATGTAATAAGTTTAAAATATTTTATTTCCTATTTCATTTTTAGGTGGCCCTGAAATCGGATGATAAACTTTCTTTTTTAGACGGGATTTCTTTCTTTTTTGCTTTTTTTTTTCTTTTTTTTTTGAGGAGGAGGGATTTAACATTGTCTCATGATATATTGTTTTTTCCTAAAGAAAACAAATTACCATGATCAACAATAGAAATGAATATTATTAGATGATGGATGAAATTGATAATTGAATTCCAAACACAATAGCATTCTCCAATGACTAAATAGTAAAGTTTATTGATACAAAAATTCCGAGGAATAAGAGCTAGTTGTCTAGTTATCTTGTGTGTGATCCCATGGGTTTAAGGTTAATTATTGTGTCATGTGACCCACACATAGGATACATATGATAAAAATATCTCAGATGTTAGAGAGAGTATAAGAACAATGCATGGGAGGGTATTACATAATACATTCAAAATGAGGGACAAGAACAAAAAAAAGATTTTCTTTTGGTGAAAATCTTTTTTTTTATTTATTTAAAACAAAGAGAGTGAGGATTATGTAATACAAAAGACACAAAAGAAAAATACAAAATGGTTCTTGTTAGTGTTAGTGTTAGTGTTGTTGTTAGTGATTGTTTTTGGGTATTGTGAATTTTATTGTCATATTTCTCGATGACGAAATGTTACTTCTACGACCATATTGTTGTTGTAGTTATTCTTACACACACACCCCTTTAGTTTATAACATAGCATTGATTAAGATAGGGATTGTAACCCGCGCAGGCACAATTATAACCACATCGAACCAAATAAATGCAATAAAAGAAACAAAATAAACAAAAACAAGAAAGATATCTAAAAAAAGAAAATGGTTTGTATATAAGAGAAGTTGAATAAAATTTCTGTTTGTTTATACACGCACATTCACACTAAAACATTAAACTCTGCACTACACTGCACTACACTTAAAATAACAATTCGTCTTTTTTTTTTTTCTTTTTCTTTTTTTTCTTTTAAGGTTACAAAAATTTTGATACCACACTAAGCAGAGAAAGAAAGAATTAATCAACCAAGACAAAAGACAGAAAGACAGAAATATAAAACTTATAAATCATTCCCCTTTTTTTTATTTTCCTTCTTTTTCTTTTTTTTTTCTATAAATTTATAAATTTAATTTATTTCTATCTCTTTTATCTAATCTTCCTCTTTTACTTACTTATATCTACTCAAAGGATACTTACATCATCTAACTCATCAACACATCTTACACCTTACTCACCTTACACCTGACACACCATCACATATCCACTACACCTGACACTTCAACATTTTAAAAGTTTAACACATCCTTTTCTATCTTAACTACACTCGCTTCAACTCTTGGAATACCAAGAATATATTTATACCCACTGTCTCCCTTCCTCCCTTTCCTTCTTTCACACTTTATATCTTTTTATTGATTTATTGATTTTTTGATTTATTGATTTATTGTTTTATTATTCAACTAGCAGTATTATACCATGTATTCAAATACCCCTTATCCAAGTAATAACAGAAAGAATTCTTCTCTGTCTGAAGATGAGTTTGATAACTTTAATTTTAAAGATATGAATGAAAAATCTCCATTAACTAAATCTTCAAAGAAAAACGATACTACCAACAACCCAAATCAATCTTCTACTTCTTTACCATCATTACCTCCAAAACCTTTACACATGCAACCACACCCACAACCACAACCACATGTCTCTCCATTCCAACGACCATCTCATAATCCTTCTGCACAATCTCAACAACGACAACCACAACAACCACAATCTATGCTTAATCCATATAACCAACAATATCCTTATACAAATAATTATCAAAATAACCTCAATAGAATGCCTTCAACTCGTGCAAATCAACAGGATGTACCTGATTTTGCCAGTAGAGATTTACCCCCAATACCACCAAATCAGATTGAAAACCACCACAACAACAGTACGCATAACAACGACAACGACAACAACAATGGCCTTAGTAGAAATAGTTCCATGAATCTTCCATCAAATCCTTTCACAGATTTGGGTCATATTGCTCGTAATTATGATAATATAGAATTACCTCCATCTCCACCCCATTCAGATCCTTTCAAAACAGAAGAGTTTCATTCTGATGATGATTTAAATTCCGATAATAATCTTAAACATAAAATGAAAAAGAATGAAAAAAATAGAATTCGTACATTAAGAAGAAAACCAAGATTCCACTATACTAGATTACCTTATTTCACAATAGTCATATCGGTTATACAAATTATAGTATTTATTGTTGAATTAGCTAGGATGTCACAATTAACTGGTTCTGCATTCCAAACAAAACCGTATTTTAATCCCATGTTGGGACCTCTGGCTTATTTATTAATTAATATGGGGGCTAGATATGTTCCTTGTATGCAACAAATTCAAGGTGTCACTGATGATATGACAATTATGTTTCCCTGTGCCAATTCAACTAATGAAAATACCTTTGTTTGTCCATTGAATGAATTGTGTGGATTATCGGGTTTACCTTCAAATGATAATGTATGGTTACCTAATCAATGGTATAGAATATTTATCCCAATTTTCTTACATTCGGGTTTTTTACATATTATTTTCAATTTATTATTACAAATGACCATGGGGGCTTCTATTGAAAGAAATATTGGGATTTTGAAATATGCCATTATTTATATTGTTAGTGGTATTGGTGGATTTTTATTAGGTGCTAATTTCACCCCTCAAGGAATTGCTTCAACTGGTGCCCTGGGGGCATTATTTGGAATTGTTGCTACAAATATCATTCTTTTTGTTTATACGGGAAAGAAAAATACTAATATGTATGGGACAAAACATTACGCATTATTTATATGTATCATGGTTGGAGAAATTATCATTACATTTGTCCTTGGTCTTTTACCAGGTTTAGATAATTTCAGTCATTTGGGAGGTTTTGCCATGGGGATATTAATGTCTGTATTGTTATTAAAAGATCCATTTTGGGTCTTTAAAGATGGGGTGATCACATATCCTAAAGATCCAAGTACATGGCAACAATTTAAAAACAATTGGAATCCTACATTTGCCCTTGAAGATAAAATCAGGAGTCGATTTATCATTTGGTGTAATGTTAGAATCGGGGCTTTGATATTAGCTATACTTTATTATGCTTTACTTTGTAAAAATTTCTTTGATGCCAATTTCTATAAAGGGAACAATTGCAAATGGTGTAAATATTTCAATTGTATCCCAGTTAAAGGTTGGTGTGATATAGGTAATGTTAGTGTCACCACTCAAACCACTCCTGATTCAACCTCCAATCCTACAGGCACCGCCACCGCAACCCCAGTTCAAACAAATACCCAACCTACACCTACAACAACATCATCATCGGCTTCGTCATTACCTACAAGCATTGAAAATTCAGGATCCAATTCTCATGGAAGTAACAGTCAATCAGAAGGTACTAATGGAGGATTAAGGAAAAGATTCGAACAATCCTTCGCTGTTGATCCTTACCAGAACCAAAGGAGAGAAGTCAATGTAGCTCAACAATTTGGTGTTGGAAGTGGGTTATATTTCATATTATTCTTTTTCACCGTGAGTTTCTTAAAAAAGAAAAAGATTATCTAATTTGATAGGAGAATCTATTTTTATGTAGTGATGAATTTAACGAAAAATATACAAAATTATTATTGAAATAT
>JAKTVF010000107.1:0-38202 GCA_030557055.1 Candida tetrigidarum
ACCTGTATAAAATTAGTCACCGTGTTCAATGATTTTGGACTATATATCAACTTATTATAATCTGTCCAGTACGTGGTGTTCTGAGTGGTTAACAACGACCCATCAGCTACACCTTGGTCTAGTTTCTGTTGGTATACATTCTTGGCCCGTGGTTTTTCATTCAACATTGGCATATCCAATTGAGGTATTGTTTCGTGGTATTCGTATTTGTTCAAGGCTCCCAACCCATTGCGTAGATCATAGATTAGTGCTCTAGGAGAATATGAGGTTGATGTAGAACTAGGAGATCTGAATCGTGATAAGAAAACCTGTAAATCGTGCTTTGTAACTGCATCAGCAGTATAAGGAATCAATGACTCCTGAGTGTTGTACAAATGAGTAATTATATGATTGGAATCTTGTCCATAAGACAAACTAATGACTTCACCCATTCCTGATGTTGTGTGTATGCGTGGTGTAGTGAGATGAGATGGGTTGGGACAAGACGGAATGGGATAGAATATTTCTGTATGCACAGAAGAATTTACTACCTGTGGAGTTTTTCTTACAACCAACAGCACGTGAATGATTGTCACGAGATTTGCTCTTCCAAATAAAAACTATCCTTGCAAGTGCAAGATCAGAACAGCCGTGACGAGTATGATTAATTACTCTCTATTACTCTCTATATGTGTAAATGTTTTTTGGAAGAAGAACTTATACAATCTATTCATAATCTAGTTTCTAGGGATTTCCATAAGAGTAGCTTCTCTTGATACTTCATGTGGCGCACCATCCCCGATGTATCAGGTAATACATGTATTCTACTTACTCCTGGAAGCGAATCCTGGATAGATGCAAGAATTAATGTGTAATTTTCATTATCATCATGGGTTTTTGGTATCTCTCCCCATTCGAAATGCAAACTGGATAGCTTAAATTTGACACCTAGTTTCCTTGCGAAAAACGTTACAATGATTTCCCAGATGCCTTTGCCAACTATTACGATATTCTTGGCATTCGACTCACGAAACTCTTCAAACAACCGTGGTACGCTTTCCAACTTTTCGGTCAAGGTTAACTGCAGAATGGTCTTTGTGGATCTTTCTACCAAACTAGTGAACCCGATACCGTAACTGACCAAATGATAATCGTGCACTGGCTTGCAGCCTTCAGTTAGTAGTTGCGTAAGTATCTCATCACCTGGGATATTCTGAGATATACTAACCTTGTCTAAAATACCACTCTCATTAAAAAGTTTCCAAAACTGATTGGTGTGATGGGCATAACGGTGCTGTTCCTTGGCTGACTTTTCTCCAGCATTAAATCCTATAAACAAAACATGGAGGTTTCCACTCAATGAAGGTGGTAAATACGGAAGAGCAATATTCTTTCTGGGTAACTTAGAAACTCTTTTTCTAGTAGTTACGAGCTCCTTGGTCATTAGATAAGATTACCAGCACCCTTCTTCTTGGTAGTCATTACGCGTCCGAGTATTCTACAAGCTTCGCCAAAAAAAAAAAAAAAAATCTAACATTTTCACACAAAAGCAACCAAACAAACAATCACCCAAAAAAAAATAAAATGAATGGAATAAAATAATCCATGTGAATATCCTTCTCTGAAACTCCAATACCAACGACAAGTCATGGAAACACAAGAATATTCCGAAATTTCTGCTTCAGGAATCACCCTGGTATCTACGCCTATAAGGACAAGAGAGAGTAGTGCTGAATATGTAACAGTACATGAAACTACAATAAAACACAATTCCAATGGCCAAGTAGAGAACACCGAAGAAGAGGAAGAGGAGGAAGAAGAACTAGACTCAATTGTCAATACTCATCCAGAATTAAAGATTGCAGGGAAGGAAAATGGTAAACTAAATCCAGTCAATGTTGCGTATACTATGTTTTCGCCAATGAAACAGAAGAAGTCTGAAGAAATTATCATACATCCAACCAAGGCACAGCCACAGAAAACTACTCTGTTGGTACCTTCTCAATACAACGTATTCCTAGATCCAATGACACCATATACTCTAACACTATACTTTCAACTATTTTTCAATCTAATTGTCATTGCAATTTTCTTATATGTGATTTATATTACGTATTCTGCCCTAAAGAAGGACATAGACTTCAAAATCCAATCATACACATTGGAGCTATTAGATGAGATATCTCGATGTCTGAAGCAGTATTTATTAAACAAGTGCGATTCCCCAAACAGACCCCCCGCCATTGAAGTTGAATGTGATTTATTGGAAAAGTGTCAGAACCAAGATCCTACGTTAATCAGTCGTTCAAAGATAACCAGCGAGATACTAGCTGAGATTATCAATTCGTTTTTCAACACTATAAGTTATAAGAGCATTTCCATTGTTGTTCTATTTGGTATGGGAAGTATCTTGTTGAATTACTACATCATCGGGAATTTCCAAGTAAATGAAATTAACAAGCTACGTGTGTTGGAA
This sequence comes from Candida tetrigidarum, assembly GCA_030557055.1. NCBI lineage: Eukaryota > Fungi > Ascomycota > Pichiomycetes > Serinales > Debaryomycetaceae > Candida > Candida tetrigidarum. The sequence continues at coordinate 2,456 of JAKTVF010000107.1, forward strand.
AAGAAGGTCAAGGACCAAGAAGAAGTGATAACAAGACTACAAACTAATGACAACAATATCGACAATTTAGAGGAAATACTAGCTCCGTAGATAAATAAGAGAAAAAAAAATATAAAGGTTAAAAAAAATATGGAAACAAAAGAAACTCAATGAAAAAAAAAACATCCTTATATTGTCAAAGCTCAAAAGGGTAATTATTCACAAAACGGAATGAGAAAAAGAAAAAAAAAAGAAAAAACAAATTGTAGTTTATATTTTGCAACATGCTAACAAATCTAATCAACAACGATGTTAACTTAGGGGGGGTTTCATTAAATGATACATCCAAAACTCTAAAAAGAAAGCAAAAGTAGCCATGTATAAAAAAAAGAGGCTCTGACCTCATGAAACAAATCTGAAAACAATTTTCCTTTTTTTTTGTTTTTGTTTTTGTTTTTGTTTTCTGTTGTTTTATTTTGCAGTTCCTCCTTCTATTTATTCTTCACTATAAACGACAATGAAACAAGATATCGAGAAAAAAGATCCATTCCCAGAATCGGATGCTGACGAGTTGGAAGTTGACGTTAGCAAAAATGTATTCATGTTTGTGAATTTATCGAAGGACTGGCCAATAATCTTAGTCGGGATTATTTTGATGAGTGCTTCCGCAGCAGCAACACCGGTGAATACTTATATTTATGGGAAAATTATGGGGAAACTATCTGAACTTTACATCAATGACACACCTTATAAGTCCTTCATTAACGATATTGGCAAATTATGTGGGATTTTAATTGGCGTTGGTGGAGCCAAGATGATTGTTGTTTGGATGGGTATGTTTACCTGGTTGAAATTTGGGGAGGTCCAACAAGAAAGAGTCCGGGTGCAAATCTATAACAAAATTTTAAACGAACCAACATCATGGTATGATTTGAATACAAATTTAATGGGCGAAATGACCCAAGTCAATAGATGTATTGAAGAGTTGAGGTCGGGAAACGCCGAGATTATGGCGAATATTGTGCAAACTATTGCCTTGATCATCGCGTTGGTGATTATGTCATTCTACCAATCTTGGAGTATAACTTTGATCGTCATGGCTAGTGCACCAGTAATGGCAGTTGTGGGATGGTATTTTGGATCGTTGACTTACAAGGCACAGGAACAAGAAAACGAGTATACCTCGCAGGCAAGTAAGATCTTGGACTGGTGTTTAGTCAATCCTACAATGGTAAGAATCTTCAACGGTAAATATGTTGAGATGGCTAAATTTGATGAGATTGTTATTGCGTCTGCTAAAAGTTATTATAAGGTAGCCAATGCCATTGCTGCAAATACCAGAGGTTTGAAATTCTTGACCTTAATGATGTTTGTTCAAGGGTTTTGGTTCGGTAATTATCTATTGCAAAAAGGAAGTATATCCATTGAACAATTATTCACTACATTTAGTGCTTCGTTGATGCTTGGTCAAACAATTTCTGGTGTGACTGAATTGTTGGCCGTGTTGAATACTGCCCACGCGGCAGCAGGTAAAATCTCCAGGTATTTGCAAACTGATGGACAAAACTATGATAATTACGGCGATGGTAAAATGTACCCTGCATACTCCATTGGCAAGATCCAACTCAACAACGTTTCTTTCAAGTATCCTTCCCGTGATGAAATTGTCTTGAAGGATGTAACATTTGAAGTCAAGGCAAATAAATTCAACTATATTATTGGTAAATCCGGTTCCGGTAAATCCACAATACCTTTATTGATAATGAACTTGTATTCCACCTTACGTGGCAATGTTGAAATTGATGGCGTGCCCGTACAATACTTAGATCCAAAGTACCTTGCTCAAAATGTCACATTACTTCAACAAAACCCCATTATGTTCAACAACAAAACCATTCTTGAAAACATTGCTCTTGGCGCCATTGACGATTATGATGATTTGAGTAATATCCCACGACATTTAATTGAAGAAGCAGCGCAATTCGCATTGTTACTGGATTTGGATTTGGATGCCAAAGTTACCAGTCTGTCGTTATCTGGAGGACAACAACAAAGGGTTTCAATTGCAAGAGCCTATTTGAAAAACCCACCGGTTTTGATTATGGATGAAAGTTTCAGTGCTTTGGATAACAAAAACAAACAACTCCTTTTCCAAAAGATCAAAGCATGGAGACATGGGAAAACAACTATTTTCATTACTCACGAATATGATAATATTGAAGATGATGATTTTGCAATAATTATGGAGTATGGACACGTGCAAGGTCAAGGGGAATTTGCAAGTTTGAAAAACAATGAAGTTGTACAGAATGATAAAACTCAAACGTATGTTTTCGATGCACAAGAACTGGATGTGACTGAAAAACTGGAACCCAAAGTCGAATACGACTACAAGACAAATCCATATATCCTTAAAGACTTGGAAACACAACAAAAAGGAGCAGTGGGTGACAACATGGAGGAGAAGGAAGAAGAACCAATCATGGGAGTGCTTGCAATTTTGAAATATTGTAGTGCTTCCATAGACAAGAAATGGTTGTTATTCTTAGGTGTGTTGATTTCCCTCTTGGAAGGTGCCTCTATTCCAGTGTTTTCGTTTTGTTTCTCGAAATTGTTATCTATTACAATGGAAGCATCGATAGGGTTCGATGTATCTAGGGATATCTTGGTGTGGTCCTGCATTGCTTTATCTGTTGCAGCATTTATTGGTATCACGGCGTATCTTTCAGAGTTTATTTTGCAATTCTGCAGTGAGAATTGGATAGTGGCATTGCGTCAACTATCATTCAACAAGATAAATAACCAAGACATGTCCTTTTTCAACTCCCAATTGGAACCTGCTGAAATCACCACTTTGTTGATGAATGATGCTCGAGATTTGCGTAGTTTGGTGTCCCAGTATATATCATTGGCTGCAACTTTGATAACTATGGTGTTGATGGGTGCCATTTGGTCCATAATCTCTGGATGGAAATTGGCTTTGGTTGGTATTTCATTTGTGCCACTTGTTTTATTGGTAACATTTGTCTATGGTATGATTTTGGAATCAGCTGAGAACAAGTACAAGAACCGAGTAGTTGACGTTGAGACCCATCTCCATCAGACCATCACGTCGATCAAGACTATTAGGTTATTCCACATGCAGAATTACTTCCAGGATACGTATGACTATGCTTTATCCGATTTGAAATCTGTTGGTACTTATAGGGCTTTGCAAACCGGTATTGGGTTTGCAATTTCTGATTTGTGCAGTTCCGTGGCTCAAGGTATCATTTTGTTCTATGGTATGCAATTGGCTTGGAAATTTCAATACTCGTACCTGCAATTATTACAAGTGATTACGTTGTTGACATTTACTATTTCCAACGCCTCGCTGTTGATTAATCAATTACCCGAGATTGCTCGTGCTCAAAGAGCCGGGACCTTTGTTGTCAAATTGTTGGAAAGCACGCCGATTTCAAAAGTGGAAACTGAAGGAAACATAATCCCGAAACCAAATGAAAATGCCATTTCGTTCAATAATGTATCATTCGCATACCCAAACAAACCTCACGAACCAAAATTGAAAAATGTCACATTCAAGGTAAATCAAAATGAAACAGTGGGCTTAGTCGGAGAATCCGGATCGGGTAAGTCCACAATAGTTTCAATCATCCTTCGCATTTATGGTTCGAAATCGGTTCTGTTATTCAATGAAGATATATCTCAAGTGGATATCGATTGGTTACGAGAAACAATCAGTGTTGTGCCTCAATTTCCGAAATTTTTCGATGGCTCCATTTATGACAACTTACTATATGGAATCAGCCCCACAAGGATAATTTCCCAACATGAAATTATTAATGTTTTGAAATTAGTGGGAATGTATGAATTCATTGCCTCCCTTCCGGAAGGTATTCAAACTTGTATTGGTGAAGGTTCAAATTCATTGGTTTCTGGTGGGCAATTACAACGACTTTCCATTGCTCGTGCATTATTACGCAAACCAAAAATACTTATATTTGATGAGTGTACTTCTAATTTAGACCCCGTCAACACCAAACAGATTATTGATTTGATGGAGTCTTTGAATGGCAAGTATACCACTTTGTTTATTACTCATGATAAAGAAATGATGCATATTGCTGATAATTTGATTGTTTTGAAAGAAGGAAAGATTATAGAGCAAGGCTCGTTTCTACAGCTAATTTCCGCACAAGGAGAATTGGCCAAAATTACGGCATCATCTGCGTAGTAGGCAATGGGTGAATCCACAATTTGTTTATATATAGATATATATTAGTAGTAGTAATATTATAATAATCTAAGAAAGTATCTCATTTTGACGTGTTTCCGGTTTTTTTTTTTTTACAATTTCACACAAATGTATGGCACTTCTACATCTTCACCTTCTTTATCGTCACAACAGACTTCGAAAATCAAGTGTTTGGCATGAGCAGGAACATCCTTCTTGCTGACTTCTTTAATCAATTTAGTCAAGTTCATGCCCAATCTATCTTTAACCTTCTTTGGAGGGAAAAATGAAGCGTACAAGAGGGAAACACCGTATGACAACATAGTGATGGATAATCCTTCTTCTTTTTCGAAATGGTCCAACAACTCTTGTAAAGTGATATCGCCTTTAAGTTCAAATCTATCCCAGATTTGGTCAAACTTTTTGTCATTGTATGTACCTTCTGGTGATTTTATTGGTTCAGAGAACCCAATAAATGGCAATGCCAAGTTAATGAAACCATTTTTGTATTGTTCAATGTCATCTTTCTTATCAACAACCTTGTATAATTCCAAACAGACCAAACCAGTAACCAAAGCAGTAGTAGTGGCAATGGCGGGAATAATCTTACCGGCAATGAATTTAGTTTTATGGGCATCGGCAGTCTCAATACCGTAATTCAAAGCTCTACAGTTAGAAGCAGCAGTAATGAATTCAATATGATGGTTGGTATCATCGTCTTTTTCAAATTCAATTGGATTTAATCTGTAGCCAGCCAAAGTGCTTGGTTCTGGTAAGGCAGCAGCAATCTTTCTGATTTCTTCATCATCAATAGAACCGGAAAGTTTATTAGCTTGCTCCTCAGCTTCGGCATCAGTAGCAGCAATTTCAACACCGGATTTTGGTTGGAATGGTTTGATTTCAATAGTATCCAAAACCTTCTTGTACTCTTCAACGGTTGTCTTTTGCTCTTTCAAGCCATAAATGAAGGCTAATAAGTTAGCACCACCCACAACGAAATTGAAATGGTCTTTGTTGTTGATGTCAAACTCTAATGGTTTAGGAGCCCTTTTTGGTCCAGACCAAAATGGTGCACCAGTGGAGGTTTGAGCGTCTGGTGGGAAATTGTACAACAATTGTTTGATCTCATGGTTGAATTTCACTTCGAATTCTTCTCTTGCCCATTTAATACACTCGTCAAAAGTGTATGGACGTTTGTTCAAATAACCAGATATGTTTTCCAAAGTACCTTTGATATCTGGGTTTTGTTTCAAAGTTTGTTCCACATAGTTTGGTTGACTCAAGTACAAGTTGACACTTTCTGGAGAATCGGCAAAATACCCTTGGAACAAAGATTTGGCCCAAGCAATTGTGTGATCGATTTTGTTTGGGAATGATCTCAATGTACACAATGGAATGGATTTTTCTGGTGGATCTTGAGAAGAAGAATAGGATTCAGTCAAGTTTGGAATAACAACTTGAGTGTTACCCTTGGTACCCAAAGTTCCCGATTCCAATAATGGTTTCTTGTAGAAGACACAACGACGGTCGACGTAAGTTCTGGCTTCAACGTTATCCAAAGCATTGACAACAATATCTAATTGAGACCAGAAGGCATCGTTGAAAATATCTTCGGTTTCAGGACCAACTTTATCCAATTTAGAATCAATTTTACCTTTCAAGTCTGGGTTCATGGCCAGAACAGCAAGGGCAGCAACGTCGGATTTATTCTTACCAACATCCTTTGGTCTGAACAAGAATTGACGGTTCAAGTTGGATTTCTCAATACTATCGTTATCGGTGATGTAAATTTGACCCTCTGGGCCTGAACCCAATCCCATCATGGCCCAATTCTTCAACATTTCACAACCAATGGCACCAGACCCAACTAAGAACACTTTCAAGTTGGCAATTGCGTCTTGGTACTTTTTACCGAAAACAGCAATTTGACCATCATATCTGGATCCAATTGGCTTGGTGGTGGTGGCATTTCTTGGGTATTCCTCTTGAGATGGCAATGATTCCAAAGAATCGAAATACAACCATTGTTTGATAGGAGTGAATTTAGCTGAACAGTTTTTCAAAACTTCTTGCGCAATCAAACCACCATAAAATGCCACAATACCTGGGATGTCACCACGAGCTTGGTAGAACAATTCTTTAAGGTATTTTTCATCGAGTTTATCTTCACCCAAGATGGATGGGTTTTGTGTGGCCAATTCTTCGGCGTATCTGAAGGCTTCATTGGCATCTTCTTCGTGGTAAGAACGTGGTAACTCTCCTTGGTGTCTAGTTCTGAAGGCTTGTAAAGCTTGGAACCCCAAATGTAACTGAGCTGGTTTATCGAATTTAGCAAAATCGGAAATCAAGTATTCAGGATTGGCCAATTGTTTGGTCAATGGTTCGAATGACATATCCTTTGGAACTTTGACTTGTGTGTACAATCCACCTCTGACATATTCACCATGGCTTGCATCGATCTTGATTTTAAAAGCGTATGGACCCAAGACTTCAATCTTGTGTGGGTTTCCATCGTTCAATTTTGGCATGCCTTCAATCTCGGCGAATTTGACATAATCTCCATCTTCTAATCCGTGTCTATTATCATCCAACATGGTAACAGTACCGTCTTTTTCAATATCAGAAACAATTCCACCCAATGGTTCTTCACCAGTTTGATCAATAACAGTGAACTTTTCTCCGAAATCAACAAAGATTTGTCCAAACAAACCTCTGATATCGGCATTTATATAACCAATATCGTTGGCGTGGGTTATGTTATTGATCTTGACTTGTTCTTCCAAGGTGATGTTTGTGGATACAATACATTTGAATTCCAATAAAGTTTCTTCTTTAATGTTGTCGACGATATTGATTGGCACATAGGCATTCAATTCGGATAATTTTTCACGGCTGACTACATCTTTAGGTTGACCAATATCGGACTCGGACAAAAAGAATTGGGTAGACAAATCAGTCAACGTGACTGGACTAGGATCATATAAACTCAATGATTTGACACCGGCAAGAGCAATGTTCTTGGCGATTTCTATACCCAAACCATTAAGTCCAATAACCAAAATGTTGGCATTTTGCATTTTTAGCATAGCTTCTTTACCCAAGACATACAATTGACGAGAGTATAAACCTTCGTCAATTTCTTGGGGAGAAGGTGAATCTATTTGCATGTTATCTGACATATTTATATTGCTATTGTTGTTGTAGACTGATAGCTATATATATAAAAAAGGGGAAAGAAAAGGTTCCATTTGTCAGACATTGATTTTTTTTTGGATTCACTTTACTTTACGTTGCTCACTCTCTCACTCTCTCACTCTAACTCTCCCACTTTAATTTCACTACGTCAACGGAGAAGAAAAAAAAAAAGATGAAGGCAAATCGAGTGGGAAAAAAGGTCGTGCATTTTACAAATATCGGACAACACCAAAATCAAATAATATTACTTAATCGATATGGTCCATGCCATATTTTTTCAACTCAGCTTGGATGTCAAAGTTTGGATCTCTAGGTTCCATTGTCTTAACAACTTTGGCGGGGACACCAGCCACCACGACGTTTGGTGGGACATCTCTATTAACAACGGCCCCAGCAGCAATCACACTTCCATCACCCACTGTTACCCCACCAAGGATAGTACAACCCCCACCTAACCAAACACCATTACCAATTGTAATGGGCAAGGCATTTTCCAAGTATTCGTAACGTAATGTGGGGTCAACTGGATGTGATGGAGTAAGAATTGAAACGTTTGGTCCACACATGACATTATCACCAATTTTAACTATTGAAACGTCCAAGATTGTCAAGTTGAAATTGGAATAAAAGTTCTTCCCCAAATAAGTATTAAACCCATAATCAAAGTAAATAGGGTATTCTATATATGTTCCTTCTCCAACATGACCAATGAAACTTTCTAAATGCTTGGTTTTGGCACGTTGGAAATCTTCGATCGTGTCATAATGTCTAGTTCTAAAATCACCATAATCTAACATGTAATCTCTGACTTTACTTCTGACTTCGAATAAATCCTTCTGTCTGTCATTATAGATCATACCACTGATCATGCGTTCATAGTTCTCGTATGCAGCCTTGTCATCTTTGGCAAATGGTAGATGGTTGAGGTTATCGTATGCGAATTTGATCAACTGGGGATCTTTTTCTGGTCTGACATTGGTTTGTTTACAGAAATCTTCTTTATCCTTGAATTGTCGCATGTAGTTGAATGGGTGGGGATATAAAAGAAATGGAAGTCATTTGAAAATATTTCTTGGAAGTTTTCTTGGATCTTAAATGTTGTCGACCGGAATTTTACTTTTGGTCTCGTTTTTTGGCAATCATTCCGAGCAATAGATTTTTTTGCGAGTATCTCTCCGCCATCGAAATTGCGCAATTGATTTAAACCCCATGGTTCTGATCAAGAAAAATGATCCTCATTGATATAGATTCAGTTAATCAATGATCAATAGGAATAGGAGTATAAATGTGTTTATGTGCAAACAGGTTAAATAACAAAACACTAAGGATTATAATGAGTACTTGCAGACACCAAAATTACACTAACTGCCATGATTCCTTTATATCTACTACAGCAAGTTCCCTTAATCAAAACATCCGACAGAACCACACCCACATGAGCAATTATCAATCAGGCTATCATACCTATAACTATACTGAAATCCACGTGGAGAAAGCCAAACCCTGTATTTCCATGCAAAAAAATTCTTCATTATGGACAACAACTGGTCTATCCGGGATAACATACCCGATCAGACGAACGAACCAACACATAATCCTAACTATGATTTATAATAAATAATAAATAACCATATCAATGTTTCTTTTTTTTCCTGTCAAGTTGCAATATAATTATCAAAACCCTCAATAAAAAGAAAAGCCAACGAAAAAGAAATGAATGTAATTATTATTATATCTGTTTTAAGTATTTGACTTTTTTAGAGTTTATTCTTTTTTTAACTTAATTTTTTAACCAAGTCTCATAAGATAATTAAAGAATGAAAAAGGTTGAAAAAAATTACGGACGGTTGTAATTATGGAGTGATTATCTAAACCAAAAAAGGGGATCTGTTCTCACTAATCTCATTAATCGCACTATTTTTTTTAAGATACTTTATATAGTAACGACTACGCTAAAAAACCCAAACAAAAAAAAAGAATGCAAGTACACACACACACACACACACACACATACGTACAATTATATATCTTATACCGTATAGTTAGGCGTTCGTCTACTGAAACAATTATCTACTTATCCGCTGTTTCTGTTTTTGTTTTTTCCGATGTTTCAATTTGTCATTTCGGATATTCGACCGATACCGGTACATCCTTCCCTTCCCTTTCCCTCCGTTCCTTGCCATCCCGTTTCCCATTGCACCCCCTACTTCCTCACTTTAAAAAAAAATTACAAAACTATAAAAACTAACAACAACGGGGAATGCACTATGTGTTCTTTTTTTTTATATTTTTAAGGTATTTCCTATTTAAATCTCCTTTTCTTTGTTTATTCTCTTATTACGGTGGTTATGAGCAACTTCTAATTAATTTCATACTAAACGCTAAACTACTTGTTTTTTTTTTTTTCTCTCTCTCTCCTTTCTTAACTCCTCTCTTTCCCATCACAAAATAATAACGAAGCACACAAAAAAAAAAACACGATGGATTTAAAAAACTTACTTTTTTTAATATTTTTGGCTTTATACATTTCTTAGGGGGTTCAGAGTTTTGCGAGGGAAAATAAAAAAATAACTAAAGAAGAATTATAATGGTTTGGTCACGTGATTGACGGACCTGAATTTAAAGTAATCCTGAAAAGATCATTCAAAAAAAAATAAACAATTAAAACAAAGGATTCAAGGAGGAGCATTGTTGAGTTTTTTTTAGTACTATGATTACGGACTACTTGGATTTAAAGATGGAAGAACAATAAGAAGCTATCACTCCCTACTCTCCTAACTCCTTCTTACTCCACACTCACACATTACGGAAACGATTCGGAATAAATGATTCTCGCCGACCGAAAAAAAAAAAAAAAATTGAAAGGACAAAAAAAAAATTTCATTATTCTCACGAATTATCTCCTCCTCCTCCTCCTCCTCCTTTTCCTTACAAAGAAACACTTATATTTAATCTCATACAACATATCTCATGACAGTCACATTACATTGTTTAGCAGATGTTTGTTTAATCCCAGTATGTATCAATCATCAAGTCATCAATCCCTCTCCCCATCAATTTTAAATACTAACAAGGAAGTATGATTCTTAATAGATCGGTAAGGGAACACCATCAGTATCGGATGAAGTCGCAGTGATAACCAAACTAGCCCAGGATTCACCTTTAGAAACCACGTTGCATTCAGCAGGAACGACAATTGCGGGACCGTGGAATGAGGTCATGGATTTAATTGGACAATTCCATCAGGTCTTGCATGATAAACACGGGGTTTTGAGAATTCAAAGTGATATTCGAGTCGGTACTAGGGTTGATAAACATCAAACTCCCCAGGATAAAATCGACGTCGTGTATCGTAAGTTAGGACAACAACAACAAGGAGAGGAAGAAGAGGGAAAGTAATTGGAGGTTGTATGAAATTAATTATGTCTCTTTGGTGTTTATGTATATAAATATGTATATGTATATATTTATTTATATATGTATTTTTTGAGGGCTTTTAGTATACTTTTTTACGTTTTTTTTTTTCGGTTTAATAATATTGTTTATTATATATTTGTTGTTGCATTGAAAGCGACGATGATGGAGGGATTGGAGGTGGTGGTAAGGAATCATGATGTTGTTGTTGACCTGGTTGTGGTTGTTGTTGTTGTGGACTAATGGTCATTGGATTTGTTGAAGTGGCAGGATTATTATTTGGAATTGATTGAGTTTGATAATTTCTATATTGAGGATCAATATATTTAGCTTCAACTTGAACATGAGCTCTCTTCCTACGTGATTGTTCTCTTTGTTCAATAATCTTTTCCGTTAATTTCCTTTCTCTTTGAGATTCAACAATTGTTTCTTCATTGACGTTAAAACTAGCAGGATTCTTGAAAAATAATTCTCGAATCATCTCTCGACATTCATAATCAGTGAAGTTCTTATTGGTCAGCTTATTCAATTCAGAACAAATAAACCTCCATTTTTCCAACTCTCCAGAATCCAACAATTGGTGCAAAAAGATCTTATCTTTGTTATCCCAAGCACTGGAGTTGTTGTTTCCTTGTTGTCCAACAATAACTTGATATCTATTTCTTGCCGCCAAATAGGAGCCTACGCCAGTAATCTCAGCAATTTCCACCCATGATTTTCCCTTTTTCTTCAAACTAACAATCAAATCATCTTGATCTTGAGTAAATTTGGATTTTCTTTTGGCTCTCTTTGAAGTCAAGTTGACTGTCATATCGGGACGTACTGCCGCTCGTGCCAATGGTGGCGCAGGCAACACTTGTTGAAGCCTTTCTGGGAAATCAGGATAAATCACATTCAAGGGAGGTGCCGATTGAGTCAATGGGGATTGTTTTTTCGAACCTTTGCTAATACTGGATCTAGATTTACCCTTTCCAGAAGCACTAGATTGCAGTTTGGAACGAACAGTACGTTGAGGTGGTGGAAGTTGTTGACCCGGTTGTCCAGCTTGTTGTTGTTGTTGTTGAGATTTTTGTGCGGCTGGTGGTGGGATGGATTGTACTGGTTGTTGTTGTTGTTGTTGTCCAGGTTGAGGAGGCCCGTAATTGTAGTAAGGCATGTTAGGTTGGTTGTTTGCTTGATTTTGTAATACATTTCCTTGGCCCATTATGAGGTAATTAGGTATAGCTGTATCATAAAATTGAGAGTTATTGTTTTGGGTCGGTGGCACCTGTTGCATTTGCAGCATTTGCTGTTGTTGTTGTTGTTGTTGTTGCTGTTGTTGACCTGGTTGTTGTTGGTTGTAAGTATGGTGAGGTGGGATGGAATTATTTTGTTGAGTTTGTAGAGGAGGCATGGCATATACCAATTGTTGAGGCTGGGATTGAGTATAGGTCTGAGGGATGTTCATGAGGAAAGGCTGTTGAGATTGTTGTGCTTGCGCTTGTTGTTGTTGTTGGGATTGACCTTGAGGTTGTGAGGGTTGTTGTTGTTGAGAGGATTGCGACTGAGATTGAGAAGGTTGTTGTTGTTGTCCTGGTTGTTGTTGTTGCATTAGAGCTGGGTTGTAGAATCTTTGTTGAGGAATAGACATCAGCATCTGGTGAGGATCAAATATTAGTTCTTCTTTTAATTGTTGGAACTGGTAGTTGTTGTTTGAATTTGAGTTGTTGGTGAGATTATTGCCGTTACTAGTACTGGAATAAGAACTCATATATTGGATGGGTGGGAAGTATTATTACTTTGTGTGGCAAATTGGGGAAAAAAAGAACTATTATTTAGAACAGAAGGATATCTTGGTGATAATTAAATTGAAATAAATTTGATAATATTAATAAAAACAACAAAAGCAAAAACAAAAACAAAAAAAACAAGAAGAAGGGAAAATAAAATTCTGAGGCTCTTCTTATATATATTGTTTTTAAAAAAACTCTCACTTTTTGACAGTAATTATAAGCATACAACAATGAAGTTTGCAGTATTCCAATGAGGATTAGTGAAATATAATACTTTCAAAGAATAATAATAACAGTAATTATAATACTTTGAGAATAATATCGACTAGGAAGGTCAAAAAATAAACAAATCTTTTTTATCTTTCTAGTAAGGATGTTGATACTGAGCAAGGAGAATTCGGGGTAGTTCACTTTTTCTCCTTTTTTGTGTTGGTCCTTAAGGGGAGGCAGGAAACGGGGGGAGGTACGCTAAAAATCTTAATTGAGAATAGGAAGGGTAAAAGATTTTTAAGAATAAGGATTTTTTATTCTGGAGGAAAACACACAAGATCTGGATTTGTTTATATATCAACGAATAGTCAATTGAGGATCCAATAGAAATAATTCAAAATAAAAAAAAACTTAAACGCCCAAAAATAAAAATAAGTAAAAAAACAAACCAAAACAAGAATGGAAATAAAATATTCTGGTTTTTTCAAATAAAATAATACAAATCTGGGTAGGAGTGTGAGAATGTAAGTGGGAGTATGAGGAGTATGGGGAGTATGGGGAGTATGGTAGTGTGGTGTAGTGAGTAGATTGGGTGATGTGAGTGTATGTATAAATATGTGAGGAATTAATTGGGGGAGGAATAAGGTAATAATATTAGTTCACAAAGGGTAGAAAGAAATTATAATAACCCCAAGAAATATGTGAAATCTATGAAATCCAATGATAATACTAATGGATGAAGATAATACTAATACTAACGTGAGTTGGAACTAAAATAGATAGATAGATAAATAAAGTCAAGAAAAATAGTTGAAAATAATTATATTTGAACCAAGAACTTTATTTATTTAAGTATCAATATAGGTGTAGATGTGATAAATGATGTGATAATAATACGAGATGTATATGGAAATAAAGATTGAATATTGAATATTGGGAAATAGACTGGTAACAGAGAGAAAATAAATAAAAATAAAAATAAAAATAAAAATAAAAAAAAAAAAATAAGAAAAAAAAAAAAATTTTTTTAATCAAGAAAATCAATTGACTTATATAATAAAATTTTTTTTGTTGTTTGGTAAATACATATTTGGTTAACATTATACTATTATAATATTATCACCTATTCTAAAAAATTTGTGAGAAATCTTAACACCAGAGAGAGTAAGAGAGAGGAGTTAAGTTCTCCTGGGTTTTTTTTACTTAAAAAATATCTCTAAAGACAAATATATAACAGCACATACACAGACACACTGTACATATAACATATTCACTAGTTCAAGAATGAAAGACACAGAAAAGAAACTAAATTAGAAAAAAAAAGAAACGATGAAACACACCATTGGGGATACGTATGTTCATGTTCATCTTCATGTTCATGTTCATACCAGTTGAGTCCCGGGGGAGGGGGAGTCAATGACAACGTGAGAAATCCTAATACCAGAGAGAGTATGTATGGCATTAAAGTAAATTGACTGAGGAATTGTGACTGGAGTTGAGAGAAAGACAAAGGGAAGTAAAACAACAAGTCTCGTTTTTTTATTTTTTATTTTTTAATATTATTTTATTTTATTTTATTTTATTTTTTATTTTAGTTTTTATTTTTTATTTTTTTTAATATTATTTTTTATTTTTACAATGGACAATGAAGTTTGTTGGTTTTTTTTTTACTTTTTTCTTTTTTGAGTTTTTTGGTTTTGTAGAATTTTTAAAGTTATTTTAGTCATTTATACATGAACGTACATGAACCAGTTACAAAACCAAGATTATTTTTTTTACAACGTTTTAATCCGTCGTGCATTATTACCCACACCTTCAGAGAAATGTCGATGCAAATGCACGCACCCAGACGTGAAATTAAACACTTGTGTCCTTAGCTAATCAATAACAATACCAAAAAGTGACAAAGCAGGAAATTTAGAGTGGATACAGAAATCTTAAGAATAAGAAATAAGAATCACTAACAACACACCGACACACTCACACTCACACATCCACACTTAATCTTACAATACGTTTTTTCTTTCTTTTTCTTTTTTTTTCATTTTTAAAAAGAATTGTCTCACATTACTTTACTTTACTTAACTATGCCTTATATTGTTTTGTATCCCTTTCTTTCTCTCGTTGGTCATCTCTTAATTTCATTTCTTACATTTCTTATTTCCATAATTATTACCCCCAATTATTTATTACCCCAACTTAATGTCATCCCTAAAAAAATAACCTCACATATTTTTCTTTTCAAGGGAAGCTCTATTATCTATATACATAGCCCCCTCTCCCTTTGAAGAGGTAAATCTTACAATTTTTTTATTTATTTATTTCTCGTGTATTCGTGTATTTGTTTGTTTATTCGATTATTATATATTCAAAAATTTTCTGAGTTAATTTCTTTTATAATTTTTTTTTTAATAATTTTTACTTGCTCAACTTTAATAAACCTAACCACACTTTGAGATATAATTATTATTTATTATTAGAATTTGAAAAATAATTTACATGCCATTCTTGTTTCTGTTTTTGATGTTTTGGCCATGAATTCAATTTTGCAACTAAAAACGTCTCATACTAAAAAAACTTTTTTAGAGCCGAGAAATAAAATCAAAAAAAAATAATTCCAAAACTAAAATAAGAAAATACTAAAATAAAAAAAAAAAATGGCGATAAATAAAAAAACAAAGAACAAAGCAACCAAGGGGGTTAGTTGCAAAAAAAAATCCCAAACTAAACATATCAACAAGAATAATAATACTAAAGATTTACACTCATAATAGAAAGAAAAAACTTCTTTGTCAAATCTGTTTTGTCTGGGTTTGTCTTGTTGGATTTAAATTCATTGTTTTGTACAAACGGCTGGAAAGTTATTATTCTGACATTCCTTCCTTCACAATCAGACACACCACGATTCTAACTTTAACTTAAAATTTTAGAAAAACAGGGGAAGGTGATCTGTTTTTTTTTCTTGATGTCATGAAGTATTCCGGGACCCACTTTTGATTCCGAAGATGAATAAACAAACAAACAAATACTACAAAAAGCAAAAACTCCTAAAACATAAACATGTCGGGTAGATATAGAGGGAGAGGGAGGGAGAGTTACAAAAAAATATATTATTCTCATATTTATTATTTTATTGTTTAGAAGTAAAATTGGTTATTTTTGGTGGGTTGTTTTAAGCGGTGCTGATGGGTAAAGTAAATAATATTATTAACATGATGAAACACACATACACACACACGCACACACTACATACTACATACTACATAAGGTTATTGTACCTTATTGATGGAATTTACCGGAATGCAAAAAATAGATGTAGACACAGAGAGAGTAAGACACAGAGAGTAAGACACAGAGGGAGAGAGAAAATAATGGTGTGTTCTTTTTTGAGAAATAGACTCTTACACGGCAACGCTTGTTTCGGAATGTCGAAGCGTTATTCCTAGTTTAGTGTAATATTAAAAGACAAAGAATAAAACAACACCAACAGAGTATCACAAAATGGGTAATTCCACCACGAGATATTATACTACCAAATATGAGCTCATGCCGCTACACAACAAAAGGAAGGTGAAATAATAATATTCAGCGGAGTTATAATAATTTGGGATCTTGAATTTGAATTTGAATTTCTTTGTTCTTGTAATTTCAACTTTAACCCAACCCAATAATTTAAACTATATATGAAATAAGAAAAGTAAAACAAAACCAGAAACAGTAATCCACATAGAAAATAATAAAAAACTCGAAATTCCTCAAATATTAAAAAATAAAAAATAATTTATTTTAGTTTTTAGATAGTGCAGGGAATTATAATAAAGTGTACAAGATTGTATGGTGGTACTGTAGTACGTTTTAACTGGTCCCACTTTCCCTTCTCAAAACAAAAAACAACCACAAGAGAAAAGAGAAGAGAAAAGAAAGAAAAAAAAAGATTTGTAATTGTGCAGATACTGAAATAATATCATTATTATTATTAACCAATATACATACATACATTGGTACATACATGATATATCTTATATTACTTTAAATAGTCAACCCAAAAAAATAAATAATATGTTCCCACTAACTTTAACTTTTTTGACTCTGATCTAACCCTTTTTTTTATTTCTAGAACTACGATAATTTTACGTATCGTCCCCCCAAAATAGAACAACATAGGAGATGACAAGACAGGGTATGACTAACCGACAAGAAAAGAGAAAAAGGAAAGTGGATTGGATATATAACAGAGTGACCTGCTTTTCTTTTGTGGTCAGATCTAGCGTATTTCAAATAATAATATACACCTACCTACATACATACATATCCATAAGAAAAAGAAATAGTAAAGGAAAAAGGCAATAGAAAATCCGTTGTTTAATATGAAATTGTATCATATACATATATAACAAGCGAATTATTTATGATGTAATCTCTCATCTCTCTACTCTCTACTCTCTAGATACTCACTAGATTTTTTTGGTTCTTCTTTGCAACCAAAATAATTACTATGATCTTTCTCTTTTCTCTCCCTACCATACTTGTCTGCGTATCTGCGAGTATCTTCAACCACTCTCTATAGTTCACTCAGTCTCACAATATATGAGCATGTGAATGTGTATATATGTATTGATACTCTCTCCCAGATCATATAGTATAACTCATGTGTGTCACGTTAAGTGCCAACACTAAACCTTAACTATGAATGAGACAATCGAGGTCATTAATTAACTTTGTGCCATATATGCATAACGTAAAATGTCATATTTTAAAAAAACCCAACCAACCCCAAAAAAAAAAAAAAAAGAAATGCATATAGCATATAGCATGTAGCATGGGATGGGATGTGGTGGGAAACTACCACATAGATGCAATATAATATTAATTTAGTTCACCTCCATCTTGTTTGTGAACTTGTTGTTGTTGTTCTTGACAGGGAAGTTGGTTTTTTTTTTTTTGTAAAAGATATTCGAAGATTGACTAATTTATTTTGTGAGTCCGCCGAAATTAAATAAATAATAAATAAATAAATAAATTAAAGTAATATTATATTATCTAGAGACTCTACACGTTTTTCTTCCTCCAATTTCTAAGCGGATGACGGGTACCAACTTGTCTGATATCTTCCTTCTTTTTTTCGACAATGGCGATTCCAAAAAAAAAAAGACCAATATGGGAAAAATGGAGATAAATATGGGTATACCGGTGAGACACATTAAACTTTATTATATTTTGAATTTCAGGAGATGTTTAGTATCATTATTATTATTATTCACGGGGAAGGTGAAATAAATATTTTTCAATGTCCTTGTCCTTGTCCTTGTGTTTTGTATTGTATTATGTATCATGTATCATGTATTGTATTGTGTATTGTCTAATTTATTTTTTTTTTTTATTGAATATGCGTGTACTTGTTACTCCGGAATCAGGAAACAAGACGGCGAGATTCAGACTTACCGGTGGAGGGAGAGAACGAACAAAAAGATTTTTTTTTTTTTAACTACACGTAAAATAATAAACCAACACCAATTCCAAATACCAAATCTCAAATCTCAAATCTCCAAAAAAATTAAACGATTTTTTTATTTTTATTATTATTGTTAAATAATACAGACTAGATATAATAATACAACCCCAACTTAAGAAATAAGATATTAGTGTTGTGGCTGAATAATATTATTCATGGGGGATATTTTTATTTTTCACGCTTGTTTGGAATACGGGGGGAGGACGAGGACGAAGACGAGGAGGAACCGTATCTTGGAAACGTCAACTTAGTCCCTGCCCCGAGTGATCCCACACAAATATATATCACAAACTACGCGATGAGATAATAAATATATCCTCACCTCACCTCATCCCATCTCCCTCGCTCTCTCTATCATTCTCTTGGTCATCTCCATTATTTTGTCTCCCTCTCACTCACCCCACATTAGTTGTATTCCTCCGGGCATTATGTAGTGTAAGAATGAAAACCAGTTCTTTTTTTATATGAAATTTCATGCTGAATTCTGTTTCTTTTTTGTATTGTTCGAGACCTTTTTTAACCTGACTACCGAACGGCGTTATATATATCAATGTCTGTATGTGTGTGTGTGAGATTTCATTTCGTAATGGGGATCCCATATGGAAATGTATCCACTTTTACCCAATTTTTTTTAATTTCTTTAATTTCAATTGGTTATTGTCTTTATGAGGGAATATTCATTCTTGCCCGTTCTACATACATATTTAACCCAACTTGCTTATATGTATATGTATGGTGATGAAACGTAAGACTAAACTTCTTAGGGTAATACCAACCGGAATCAATTATTTTACCTTCCAAATCGTTGTTCACCTTTCTCTTTCCCTCCTAAACAATCTACTATGGCTTATTTTATTTATTTATTTTTTTACGAATAAATATCTACTTGTTCGGTATCAAAGGATTATATTCCCTTGGATGTGAAATTACTTAAAGAAGAAAAGAAATATGAAAAATATAAAAATGACGATCATAGCGCGGTAAGAAAGAAAGGGGTGGCAAAAAAAAAAAAAAAAAGATTCTCTTTTAATATTAAAGTTTAACATTATTAATATTAACAATAAATAATTATATGCAAGCCGTACCAAGATTTTCTCTACTGTGTAGTGCTTCATCAATACACACCTCGTCTTAAACTCCTCTACGTGTATACGTTCCATCAATCCCTTTCATATCATTATGAAACTTCCTTTTCTTTAAGGAGGAAGAAAGTATGGGTGGTTAATTCTGTCGGGTACGTCCTCAAAAAAAAAGGAGTAGGCAATTATCCGACGTGAATTTACTAAATATTTTTTTCTTGTGGTTTGGATACTTTGCATGCTGCGGATACATCAAATACGCCTCGTCCACAAGAAAAAAAAAACCTACTAAAAAGAATCTAACTAAACTAGCTTAAAAAAAAATCTATGTTAACCATAAATACATATCCTTTTGAGAGCTCTTAACCCTATTGATTGAAAACGGGGGAAATTTGAATTAAAATAACCATGGATATATGTGATATATCTATATGTGATATAAACTTAAAAAAAAAAATGCATGTGATGTGTGGTTAATGATAGGTCAAAATAACAATAGTAATAATATAAAATTAGGATTAAATAAAACAGTCAGAGTCAAACTTTTCCTCTCCTTTCCCCCTTTAAACAACTTGACAACCGTGTAATTCCTCTCTCTCTCATATTCATGCATCAAACATTATTCATCTTCTAGTGTGATTATGTGTAATAACAATAAATAGATTATCCCTCTCTCTCACTCTTGACTCTGCTCAAAAAATCCATGCATATAATAGAACAAATCCACAGCTTCTGGAATACTTGCCTACTACTTCCACATACCTAACTAAAAAGGTATCTAGAAATATTATAAATTGGAAAAAAATTTTTTACTGCACAATTTCTTAGTAATATATTTATATATATGCGTAGATACATATATTGGTAGTAGAATAGTCAAAAAATATTTTTTTTTGGTGGTGGTGGAAACTGCGGTGGTTCTACTTCCATACTACTTCATCAGCTTAAGGGGTAAAAACTTGAAAATAATATAAAATTACAAAAGACAACAGAAGACAAGACAAGACAAGACAAGAGGCTTTTTCGTTTTCCTTTTTTGTAAGGGTATAGAGCCTTACGTAAATAATTTAATGATATCATATATTTTATTTTTTGTTGTTGTTGTTGTTGTTGGATTCAAATATTATTTTTTTTTTGTTTGATTTTCAGTTGATTGACATTGACGAGTTTTTTCTTTTTTATTTTTTTTGGGGAAGGAGGAAAAGGAGGGAAGTTCTCCACAAATAAGACACTTTCCACTAAATAATAATCCTCTACTCCATTTGAACAACTATCTAACTATTAATACTCGTCGTCTGATTGTTTATGATGTTGATAAAACCAACACCATGATATTTTTTTGTTGGTTTTTATGGAATCTGAAATTTCCCCCAATTTTTTTTGTTTAAAAAAAAAAAATACAACATATATCCAAATTTATTTGTTTCTTTCATAGTTGATTTCTATAATGTTGAATGTCACAAAAAAAAATTACTTAACGGTGTTGAAAAAAAGACATCAAATATGCGTCAGTTATTTACAACTCCCGGCGTCTTTTGTTTTTCATTTATGGAGAACAAGGCGGAGAGAGATAAATAAAGGCGGGCTGAAAATAACGGGTTGTACTACCTATGTAGTTATTCTTCTTGAAGTACAAAATTCAAAGTGACAAAATTATTTGAACTGGTTTGTTAGTTGTTGTTGGATTAGGTTTTTTAGACTTACATTTTCTGTATGAAATGTTGATCCTTTTTTTTTAAAGTTTTGAATATTTTAACTTTTAGAAAAAGTAAAAAAGTTTTTTCTAGAATACAACATGAATTATTGAATTATACATTGTGCATGGTATATGTAAATGTAAATATAATATTATTATTAATAGTAATAATAATAATGTAGGACAAACTATTATTTCAAGTACTATTCAAATCAAGTAATAATTTTTATATATATACATATTCAACACAAAACTAAAACTTAAAACTTGAAATATAATAATACATGACAAAATTACTAACTAACCAAATAAATAATATTTTTTTTTTGTTGGCCTTTACCTGGTGAATATTTTACACCCTCTCTTTCACAAGTTGATGATTTGCACGTTACGTAATTCCTCTTATTCTTCTACTACTCTCTACGCTTCCTCTCTTGACAACTGAAATTTATGTTTTACTTATTTTAATTTTATTGTGCCCCGTTTGCTTTGACCTGTCGGTAAGATGACGTCGTGTGCAATTGCAAATTTGTTTACTAACCAGTGCACCATTTCACTTAATTTACTTCACAGTTACTATACCCCAGGCCATATTATCCATCATACTGGTATTGTAGTTAGATTATCCTCTTAATTTATCTAATTGGTGTATATATTTTTTTATGTGGAGTTTAAAATTGATGGTTGATTTGCATACTACAAAAAAAATATTTTGTATGTAAAAAAAAAATCACGTGCACATCTTAAAAAAATTGCAACCCCCCCCCTTACTACTTTAAAATCCAATGGCTGTTAAAATTTAAAATTTAAAATTTAAAATAAGCAATCTGTCATAATCATCACCATCCAACCTTCTAATTCAAAACCATAAAAAAGAAAAAACAAGTTACTTTAAAATCGACCTTCTATACTTGTGGCGAATGAGACACTTATCTGCTTCCCGAATTAATATATTTGACAGAAAGAAGAATAAACATCCACATCACTAAAACAAAGGCGTGACTCTCCCAATCTCGGTCCATTCTTTCCCTTTTAGATTTTAACCATCACGTTGTGTATTTTAAATGGAAGGTTAGCGTTTTATGTATGACGGATATTCCTCAATTCTAAAATATATTTTGCTCAACCGAAAAAAAATGGGAAACTATTAACGCGTGGGATGGTTATGAACCATATCCTTCTTCTACTCATAATGTATTATTTCAAATATCTGGTTTGAATTGTTCTTCAAATTCGATGGTTTTAACCCGTTCGTTTATTCTTGTATATATAGTCCAATTGTCTTATTGATCTCTCTTGTGACTATTTCATTTCTGATTGTTTTGATAACTTTCTTTAGTTTACTGAGATTCAAATACCAAAAACCATCTAAAATCACGACATCCTTTACATTATTAGATTCCTACTAAATAACTCAATCTATAGGTCGACTTTTTTTTGCATATTGTCATTATCACTCTAATTTATGTCCCTTGTATAAGAAGGGTATGTCCTAACTAGATCATGGTGCAATTTGGCGAAACGTCGCTACCATGTGTGAAAAATAGAAATCACCCTATCAAACCCTCCAACCTTGGTGAGTGTACGGGTTAATGAAAGACATAGATTCAAATAGTAAAATTATATTAAATTAACAGTATATAATAAACAACAACAAAAAAAAATATTAATAATAATAGTAGTAATAATAAGAATAATAATAATAACGATAATAATAACGATAATAATAAAAATAAAAGGGTACAGTACACGGGTGTCTAATGTCTATTTCTCTTCTTTTTTGGCTTTCTCTTTAGAGAAGAATTTGAAAGGTAATTTAGAAACTTCAGCTAATGATTTATCTGGATTGAAAGATTGATTTTCTGAAGAAGATTTCTCAAATCCATAACTTTTCAGTAATGGAGAACTTCTATTACCACTATCTTTAGATATTTGGGTATCTTTTAAAGTTTCAATATTTTTTGCCAATTCATCATCAATCACCCCACCTTCAATTGATTCAGTAGTTGTAACTGGAATAGTTTTAAAAATACGCTGTGGTTGTCTTTTTTCTTCACGATGTTCCCATGGGAAAAGCGGTGGATGTTGAACACCTTCTTCTTCTTCATCATCATTAAAATCATCATGTTCATGGACATTACTATCTTCCCAAGCATTAGTAGTTTTATTAAATTTCAAATTGGTGGCTTCACCTTTTGGTAAATTCAATAATTTGTATTTTAAATGAGAATCAGTACCGAAAAATTTATTAAAATCATCCCACCAATATTGATGGAAATTAGCTAAATCACTGGCCAAAATACTATCATAATGCCAAGGTTTAACTTCTCCAATATAATGCAATGCTTTGATATCATTAAAGAACCGGTTAAATGCAGGTAAATATTGATAATCATGACGATAATTTGGTGTCACATTGTATAAATATGGTAATCTGATCCAATTTGGGAAATATTCATTTAATAACCCTTGATCGGCTCCATCAAAAGTATTCTTAGGATCAGATGTAAAAGAAACCAATTTATTAAATGTCTCGGTATTTGGTTTGATTTTGAAAACCCCCGAGTTGAAAATATCTGGCCATCCTGAATCAGGAGAAGCAGCAATTTCATCGTTTTCAACAGGGTATTTTTCAAAAATATCATCGAAATTAGTCAATGGTAAAACATCGGCATCGAGATAAACGATAGAATCATAATTAGTTTGATTCCATAATAAAATCTTGGAATAAGTAATGGATAATTCTTGTCTATTCAATTGTTCAGTTAATTTCTCTAACGGAGCATTAATTGTTTCATCATCAATAGGAATAACTTCGTCATAAATCGATTCGATCAATTCTTTATTTTCAGGAGAAATCGATGTAGTGTCTACCAAGATCAATAATTTATGAACAGTACCCAATTGTTTTAATTTTTGACCCAAAGTTAACACCCCAGGCAAGTAGGATTCACCGATTAAAAGTGTGGCATAAGCAAATGGCATGGTTACAGGATCAAATTAATTCTCTCAAATGTTAAAGCTAATGCAATTGCAATTGAAAAATACAAATAAGAATAAAAGTAAGAATAAAAAAAATACAACGTCCAATAAAGAAAGGAATGGGTTTTTTTTATAATAAAGAAATCAAGTAAAAAAAAAGAGTTGGTTTAATTTTTTTGTTTTTTTTGTTGTTTGGTTTTAATTTGTTTTGTTGTTTTATTTTTTTTTTTGGGTTATAAAACAGATAAGATAAAAGAGAGAGAGAGAGTAGTGTGTTTAGTGTAATGTATTGGTGTGTGGATGTCGGTGTGTGGGTGTGTGTAAAACAAAGAGCAAAATTAAAATTAAATTAAAAAATATAAGACAATCACACAAACAAAGAAAGGAAGAATTGAGTGTGAGTGTGTAGAAGTGTGTTTGTGTGAGTTGTAGTTAATTTAAAGTGTGTGTGTGGAAGTTCTTCTCTTTGTTGTTTGTTCTTTGTTGTGGTTTCATTGATTTCGATTTCGATTGCTAATTCTTCCTAGTAGTAGTTGTAGTATTATAATTATTTTGTTGAGGCGTTTTGAATACATAAAGTTGGTGGGAAAAAAAAACAAAACAAAGAGGGGGGAGAGGGAAATTAATTTAATCTAATTTAATTTACTCTACTTTTACTTTGTTAACCAATTTCATCTTTTTTTTCTTTCTCTCTTTGTTTAAATTATCACGTGTCTCTCTACGTATGTGTTGTCAATTCAATTCTTGATTTAAAGTGGTTACCTACTACATACACCATATTCCATAGATAACCTCATTATTGCTATTCTTCTTATACACCTCTAATTCCCATATTCCTCTATTATTGTTGTTGTTGAGTTTATTTTTGTTGGCAATACCTTGGCTAATTAATTTGTGATATATAACAAACAACTTTATACGTTTGATCAAGTATGCATAATTTTACTTCGCAATTAATTAATTTTTCTTCTATTTGTTTTGTTTTTGTTTTTGTTTTTGTTTCTTTAACTAAGGCGGGATCTCAACTCCAATGGTGCCATATATATAAGAAAAAAAAAATGTATCTCGTGTTAAATACACTCTTCCTCCGAGTTTTAGTTTCTTCTTATTTTTCATTTTTTTCACCTTCCCCACCGAGTAAATGAACTAATAACCACCTCCCTAATATCTTTATATACTTTATATATTGTTTTTACAAAAATTACTATACAATAATGAATGAAAGCATTATCAGTTTTACCCTACTCTCTTGAATCAACTTCTTCAATTTCAAATGTCCAATTACCATTAGTTGGATCATAACTAATAAACTTCATTCCTTCAATCTTTTTCAAGTTTTCAACATGACGTTTAACCACTTCATTTTTAGGATCCACTATAGGCAACTTATCGGCTCTATTGATTGGATAACATCCTTCTAACGTGATTTTAGCTGGTAAATTGAATCCTTCTCCTGGTTTAGGTTTATTGTCATCCGGGTATATTATACAATTCTTATCAGCAAATACAATCAAATTACCCAAGATATCATCTAAATTAACCAGTGATGATAAATCAACCGGTTCAAGAAATTCCAACTCTCCATAATGTTCTCTACCGATTTTCAAATTACGAATAGATTTCAATTCAACAAGTGATTTCTTCTTCAACTCGGAAATCGATGGCGACATCCAATATCCGTTTCTATCAACTCCTTCATCAACTTCTTTTTCAATAATCTTGCCATCTGGAGTTTGTTCTTTTATAATCTCCTTCTCTTTCTTGTCTCTCAATGCTGCTGCTGCTGCTTCTGGTGTAGATGATGTTAATGCAATATCTGATCTTTCAGATTTATCTAAAACAAATGTAACCGGTTTACTAGGACTATATGGTTGGTTTGGTAATAATCCTGTTGGAGTGTTTGATTTATCCAAAACCAAGTTCTTGAAACTCTCTTTAGGTTTGAAAATATCACTACTAATAATAGCTTGATCTGTAGCTGATGAAAATAAACTATCTGTTTTCTTTTTAAACACCGCGTCTTGTGTAGCTTCCACTGATTTCTTGGATGGTAATGCACTCACTTTAAACAATGGAGTGATCTTTTGTGATGTACTTCCCAAAGTAACGGATTTCTTGACTGGAGTTGAAGCTCTAAGCACCTGGTATTTTGGTTCATTGTTAGATTGTTGTGATTGCGGTGTGGCACCTGTGATTGATTGGAAAAGTGGGTTATTTCCGTATGGGTTCTGGGAATTAATATTAGCCAATGTTTGTTGTGCTTGTTGGGGTTGTTGTTGTTGTAATGTTGTGGTTGCTCCACCAAATAATCCACCTCCAGTGGTACCCCCACCTAATGTTGTAGCTGGTTTGGCTCCAAAGAGACCACCGCCAGCACCACCACCAGTTGAAGTAGACGCACCACCGAATAAACCACCTCCAGTAGAAGATTGTTGCTGACCGCCAAAGAGTCCTCCACCAGTTCCACCACCAAGAGTTCCAGTTGTGGCTGGTTTTGCTCCAAACAACCCTCCACCTTGTTGTGGTTGTTGCTGTTGCTGCTGGTTCTGTTGACCACCAAACAATCCTCCTCCGGTAGCTGGTTTACTTCCAAACAACCCTCCTCCAGTAGTAGCACCACCACCAATAGCTGGTTTAGCACCAAATAATCCTCCACCTTGTTGAGGTTGCTGCTGTTGTTGTTGGTTTTGTTGCCCACCAAATAATCCACCTGTTTGTGGCTGCGTTGTTTGTTGACCACCAAATAAACCTCCGCCAGTAGTTGCTGGTTTGGCTCCAAATAAACCTCCCCCAGCCGCTGGTTGCTGTTGTTGTTGTTGTTGACCACCAAACAACCCTCCTGAATTTGCAGTAGTATTATTTTGACCAAACATTGATGTGCCTGCTGGCTTAGCTCCAAATAATCCACCTCCTGCTTGTTGTTGTTGTTGTTGGTTTTGTTGACCGCCAAACAATCCTCCTCCGGTATTTGAAGCACCACTCTGTTGACCAAATAAGCCTCCTGATGTGGTTGATCCAAAGCCAGTAGCTGGTTTGTTCGCACCAAACGCAGTGTTATTTTGTTGGCCAAATGCGTTGGTACCTGATCCAAATCCAGTATTACCAGCAGTAGCACCACCACTTCCAAAAGCTGATCCGCCAGTATTAGACCCAAATGCAGTATTACCCCCTGCACTTCCAAATAATCCACCACCAGCCTGTTGTTGTTGCTGTTGATTTTGTTGACCGAATGGAGAACTATTATTTGCAGCTCCAAATGCGTTGGTACCACTTTGACCAAATGGAGAATTGTTGTTGGCACCACCAAAACCAGAAGAAGGTTGGCCGAATGCATTACCACCAGCTCCAGCAGTTCCTCCACTACTTCCAAATAACCCTCCTCCAGTCGCACCAGTATTTGATCCAAAAGCTCCACCGGTTGAAGCTCCAAAACCAGTACTTGGTTTTCCAAACGCACCTGCACCGGTGTTACCAAACGCATTAGATGTGCCACTACCAAACGCGTTACCAGTGTTGCTTGCACCAAATGGGGATTGATTTTGCGTGGCGGCTCCAAATGCACCGCCACCTGTAGTTGATGCTCCTCCTCCAAATGGTGAAGTACCAGCTGGTTTGCTTCCAAATGCTGAACCAAATGCTGAACTTCCGGTATTGGCTGCTCCACCAAATGGTGAACTTCCAGTGGCTCCACCAAACCCAGTATTTCCCGATGAACCGAATCCAAAACCTGTACCGGTATTAGTAGCACCCGCGGCACCAGCAACACCTGCAGTAGCACCGGCTGGTGGAAATCTTCTTCCTTGTTCATAATCTTTCAATCTCAATTCCTCGAAAGAAAAGTTTTGGTATTCTGGCATACAGCAAATATTTTGGAAAACATTGTTAATATTAGCTGAATCCTTTTCTGTGTATGCACTGAATGGTTTAACGGCAGTACCGTTGTTGACATTTGGATCGGCTGCTGCTCCACCAAACGCGTTTGTGGTTGTGGCCCCGAACGGTGAAGTGGTGTTGTTTGCTGCGGGTGCTCCAAAACCTCCAAATGTGGTATTGGCTGGTTTACTGCCAAATAACCCTCCACCAGTATTGGAAGACCCAAATGCTGATGTGGTGTTGTTTGCACCACCGAATGCTGAAGTTCCTGTTGGTTGTTGTTGTTGCTGTTGCTGTTGCTGTTGTTGTTGTTGTCCAAATGGAGATGATGCTGTGTTGGTATTGGCAGATCCAAAAAGTCCACCCCCGGTGTTACTTCCAAATGCCAGAGTGGTGTTTGTATTGGCATTGGATCCAAATGCATTGGTTGTTCCGAATCCTGAAGAAGAATTGCCTGCATTGCCAAAAATACCACCTCCTGAGGTGTTGGTGTTAGATGCCCCAAACGGCGATGTCCCCGTGTTGGTTGACGTTGCTGCTGCTCCACCAAATGGTGAATTGGTATTTGCTGAATTAGATCCAAATCCTCCAAATCCAGTAGAAGATCCTCCAAACATTAGATTGATTGATGACTTGGTTTGATTTGGTTTTGTTTTGTCTATGATTTAGATTCGTTATTTATCCACTCCTATAAGTTTTTTTTTTCTCCCTTCCTTTTTCTTTTTCTGTTGTATGTTTTTTTCTCAATTAGACAGGTGGAAACCAAAAAAAAAAAAAAAAAACAAGAAAATATTGCAATGAAAAATACAAATAAAATAAAATTGCGAGTCACGTTTTTCCAAACCACTGTAGGGTTGAAAATACGAGTATATCGTATATATAATTTTACAAAAAATCTGCATTATCTACTAGTTCGTTACTTTTTCTTTTTAACCATACTGGCAATGTCACCACCACTTGAAGAACGTTTCTTAGATCCCTTTGCTGCAGTACTTTTCAGTTCTTTAGCAACTTTAGCTTCGTATTTCTTCAAGTGCTCTGCCCGCTCTTTGCTTCCCAACTTGGAGAGTTCGTCCTTTTTCTTAATGAATTCTGCATCGTCTATTTGTTTGCCCTCTAACCATTCTAATAGTTTGATTTCTTCACCATATATTGAATCGTCGTTCCCTACTGGTGTCTCCAAAATAATCGGAACATCCCTTAATCTTTCACAATTGGCAATGGCGCGGAAAACTTCCAATCCCAAGAACCCGTACCCAAGTTTCTGGTGTAAATCACGGTTTGCACCTAATGGAGCCTTCGAATCGTTCAAATGAATTGCACTCAAATATTCTGATCCCACAATATCATCAAATTGTTTCAAAAAATCATTGAACTTCTCTTCATCGGAAATATCATACCCTGCTGCAAATGAATGACAGGTATCTAAACAAACACCAACTCTGGCTTTGTTCTCAACCATATCAATGACATCTCTTATATCCTGTAAATTGGATCCAATCAAATTACCATGACCAGCCATATTTTCAATAACAATCTTGACAAACTCTGTTGCTTCTATTGCGCGGTTGATATTTTTCGCCAATCGAGCTAATGATTCCTTATGGTCACCATCCAAACTAGAACCCGGATGGAAGTTATATAAACCAATGTTTAACAACTCGCACCTTTTCAAGTCATCCAAGAATGAGCCATATGCTTTCTCTTCTTTTTCCGGGTCTGGGTTACCCAAATTGATGAAATAGGAACCGTGTGGCAAGATATCAGTTCTTGGATTATACCCATGTTTTTCACACAATTCATGGAATTTCTTAACCTCGTCACTCTTGATATCTGGGGAAACCCATTTTCTTGGCGACTTAAGAAACAACGCAAAACTGTTGGCTCCAATGTCCATGGCATTGGTCACCGCGTTGGAAATTCCTCCAGACATTCCCACATGGGCTCCAAATTTGAAGTTACTGGTTGCACTTCTTTGGTATTTGAACGGTTTCTCTATCTTTCTTTAACATTGGTTAGTTAATCATAAACATTAAATGGTAATTGGCAAACATCTTCTATTAAACATACACTTTTGGCGGCATCACTTGAATTGGACTGGGTTACTAAGCGCGTGTGGTGATGACGAAATTCTCCTTTTTTGTTTTTTTTTTCTCAATTCTTGGGGTTCCCGCAAGAGTCATAGAAAGTACAGAAGACAAAAAAAATTTTTCTATTTTCGGTAGCATGGTTATCAGAGAGGAATTGATTCCGTCTGGCATAAAAAAAAAAAAAAAAAAAAAAAAATAACCAGAGTCATCTGAAGCCACACTACATTTTTTTTCTTCTCCCTATCTTTCCTTCTGTTTTGCTTTGTTTTGCTTTGTTTTGCATTGAATTGATCCCATTTTTCAACACTTGTATTACTGCCACAATCCAATGTCAACTGCTAGTAATATAAGAATATCGATATTAAGATATTTCCGGGCATTTTTTATACCCGATAACACCCTACATCCCAAACAAAAATGGATCCTTGGACTAATAAATCTTGCGGCCGTGGTTATCTTTTGGGTGCTGTCTAGTTTCTTGGTGAATGCGGTGGTGGAAGGTGACACTTATAGAAAACCATTCTTGATCACTTATATCAATACCAGTTGTTTTTGTTTCTACCTTATTCCATATTTGAGAATTGAAAAATTGTCCTTGACCCAATTCTGGGATAAATTCACCGAGGAGTATCATTACAGCAGGATTAACGACAACAAAAACGAACAACCATTGGTCCGCAATTATGGATCCGAAGACAGCATAAGCGATATAGAGAACCAAACATTAGAGGTTAGTGACTCAAGTATACCGCAGGAAGATTTGAATGTAAACATTTATGAAACCGCCAAATTATCAATCCAATTCATTGTCTTGTGGTTTTCGGCAAATCTTGTCACCAACGCTTCGTTATCCTACACGTCAGTTGCATCACAGACTATCTTGTCTTCCACATCATCATTTTTCACGTTGATCATCGGATTCATGGCATCGATTGAAAGAATCAACCAAAACAAGATCATGGGTATACTATTGAGTTTCGCTGGAGTCATGATCGTCACCAAAGCTGATACCGATGACAATAATCCCAACAAAGATAGGTCAGCTTTGCTCATATTCTGGGGTAATGTACTCGCCTTGTCTGGTGCCTTGCTTTATGGTGTGTACACCATTCTTTTGAAACTTAAAATAACGGTTCCACGTTCCAAAAAGGAAAGAAACTTGAACACGCATTTATTCTTTGGATTTGTGGGACTATTCTGTTTGGTATTTGCTTGGCCAATATTGGTATTATTGCATTACCTTGACATCGAGACGTTTGAAGCCCCACCAACATCCAATGTCACGTGGCTCATTGTGTCCAACGCAGCAATTACATTTGTGAGCGACTTGTGCTGGTGTAATGCCGTCTTGTTGACCAGTCCGTTGACGGTAACTGTTGGGTTATCGATGACAATTCCTTTGGCCATGGTCGGTGATTGGGTATTCAAGAAATTCGAATTGAACATGTTGTACATGTTTGGAGCAGCCATTGTCACTATCGGCTTTCTCATTATAAATAGAGACGAAGAAGAGGATTTTGTAGAGGATGATTAGACACTTGGGTTTATCCTTTTGTATATTTATCATAGAGAAATATATTACATACCACACGTTAATATTGGAACATTTTATTTAAATATCCTTACCGTGTGTTAGTAGTAAACACGAGAATGCGTCGACAGGAAAAAAAAAATAATAAATATAAAAAAAAAAGTTAAAAAGAAATTGTTATCAACACTTGACAAACACATACGGACAGTGCTCCAACCCTCTCCCTTATTTTTTTTATAGATGCAATTATTTGAATTGGTTATAGCATATTTGCTATTGCTTCCGTATTCGTTATGTGCATCGCCAAATGCAGTTAAATTAACTGAATTGGCTAAAGAAAGTGAAAATTTCATCATTGATATCTACAATAGCGACATTTCAATACTCGACGGACCAAGAGACTACTACACAGTTCTAATATTCACCACCTCCGATCCAGCACATAACTGTAAACAATGTGAAAATGTCCACAATTTTGTCTCCATTGTGTCCAATTCCTGGTTCTCCGACTATTTGGATTCCCATTTGTTGACATTCGTCAATATCGATTTAAACGATTCTAAAAATGGAAAGCTTTTTGGTTTGGTTGGCTTACAAACAGTGCCACATATTTGGTTAATTGCACCAAATATAGCAGCTGATTTCGGAAATCCAGCAAAATTGTTTGAAGATGCTCATCTAGAATTTAAAGTTCCTCAAGTTCCCTTGGACAAGCAAGCATTGGAATTTGCTACATTTTTATCTGACCATTTACAGAAATCAATTATGGTTAGAGAGCAGAATCCGTTGATGAAATTTGCTAAAACATTCATTCTTACATTTTCGGCTATTGTCATCATCAGAAAGAAAGGTCCTAGTAAACTCGCCAGTACACAAAAGAAGACAACGGTCAGTCTTCTTGCAGTTGCTGTCATTCTTGTTTTCACTTGTGGATACCAATACACTATCCAAAATGCTGTTCCATTTGTAGCAAAGAATGACAATGGTGGATTGGTTTTAATTAGTGGAGATCAGCATTACCAACTTGGTATTGAAACTTTCCTTGTTGCTGCCAACTATGCTCTGTTGGCTGCTTCCTTAATACTGTTGGCATATATTGGAAATTACAAGGTCAGTGAGAAAAGTCTCATTAAAAGCGAAAGTGTCAAAATTTTCTTGGTCTTGTTCAATGCTTTTGCATTGTACTTGTTGTATAGTTGCTTAACAAGTATCGTCCTTCGTAAGACCCACGAGTATCCGTATTATTTTACCAAGTTGTTTTAGAGGATATCTATTCAGCTTACTTTTGTTAAATGTATGTGCGTGTGTATTTTACTATCATTCTGGTATATACGTAAATAGAGAGTATAAATAGAGGATAACTTGGCGTGCAGCAGTGCTTCCATTCAGTGTAAACCGTGTTTGTGATTCTCTCGATTATGGGTGCTCAATCAGAGAAAAGGTCACGTGATGTGATCCACTAGTAATGGAATAATTACATATTTAGAGAACAGAATGAATTTTCATAGACATATAAACACATTCAGCCTAAAACTACAGTCAATTAGACTCTTTAATGACTTTCATAATACCTTAATAAATTTTTTGAAAGCTCCTTTGGAAGGTTTGTACATGTGATGAAATTTTCACCATCCATTTTACCCCTTTAAAAGTTGATCATATTGCCTTAAATAAGTTTAATGATAGTATTACATTTTATTTACATCATCTGGATAGGTTTAAGGTATCCAATTCTTGAATTGGTTGATTTATATGTAGTTTTAAATACAATCATTTGGTAGCGTTATAACCTTCTGAGTTCATATAAGTTTTCCTTCAATATTTATTCCAAATTGACATGAAATTAAAAATAAAAATTATCAATATAATAAAACATGTCTGAAATTACACATAAAGAGCATTTGGTTATCATTCCTATTTAAGTAATACGTATCAACAGTATTTTTAAGGTTATATAGAGTGTTCCTCTTAATGGTAGATTCGTTCATTCGTAGAGATAGATGATAATGACAAACGCGTCAAAATCACTGATTGAACTAACAAAAAAAAAAAAAATAGCATTCTAAACACGTTTAAGACTGGAAACCCTTTGTTTACAATTTTTTTTTTTCCAGC
The DNA here is from genome assembly GCA_030557055.1 of Candida tetrigidarum. NCBI lineage: Eukaryota > Fungi > Ascomycota > Pichiomycetes > Serinales > Debaryomycetaceae > Candida > Candida tetrigidarum. Next base: position 36,138 of record JAKTVF010000107.1, read on the forward strand.
TTAATGTTTAGCAGGGGATATTCGGTGTTCATTAATTCCTTATTTACCAGATCATACTTCACCAACCTAAGATACATTTCCCATTCCTCCCACACAATGTCCAAACGTGTTCTAATTACTGATTTCTTCAACAAGGGGGCAAACAAACCCACAAAGAAGATAAAACAAGAGAAAATAAAGAAACCACTAGAAACCAGTAACCACGATATCCAGAACGGCAAACAAGCGAGTATTCCAGAACTGAAAAAGGAGGTCCAACCGCAAACTGAAGTAAGAATGCCAGAACCAGAGAAATGCACTCCTGACAATTCTGTCAATTACGATGAATTTTGCAAAAAGTATAATTTTAACAAATCTGAGTGGGTAGAGTCGTTGACTTCTGAGCAAAAAGAATTATTGAGCTTGGAGATAGACAATTTACATATTACGTGGCTTGCATTTCTTCACAAAGAGTTGACTAAGCCGTACTTCCTCAAGTTGAAGAAATTTTTGAATTCACAACTGAACAAGACGATTTACCCACCCGCCAACCAAATATACTCGTGGTCTCAATTGACACCGTTGCCGGACGTGAAGTGCCTAATTATAGGACAAGATCCATACCATGGCCCAAACCAAGCACACGGTTTAGCATTTTCAGTATTAGAACCTACACGTCCACCCCCTTCTTTGGTGAATATATACAAAACAATTGCAAATGATTACCCTAATTTCAAGATACCAGATTCTAAAAAGCAACCAGGAGGAGGGAATCTCACTAAATGGGCCAAACAAGGAGTTTTGATGCTTAATGCAGTTCTCACAGTAGAGGCACATAAGGCAAATAGCCATGCCAATCAAGGTTGGGAAGAGTTCACAGAAAACGTAATCAACAATGCCATAGAGTTTCACAAGAGTGACGCTCTTGTGATAATGGCATGGGGTTCTCCTGCTCAAAAAAGGGTAGCTAAATTCAAGACAGCTTTGAACAAAGATCACTTCTTGGTGTTGCGGACAGTCCACCCTTCACCACTATCAGCCTACCGTGGGTTTTTCGAACTGAAAGTTTTCCTTCAGTGTAATGAATATTTGGCCACTCATCAAAAGGATAAAATAGATTGGGGTTTAGTAGATGGGAATGTTGTAAAATAGAACGTTTATTATAAGATATCTTAAATGTATATAAAACTCTATGAAGAAGAAGATCCCAGGTTTGCTGTAAACTTTTGCAACTCTTGGGCTAACCAGTTAGCTTCCTTGGCCATGGTGGTTTCGTCTCTTGGTTCTCTATCAGAGTCACTTTTCGCCAACTCCCTATCTATGCCCTCTTCGTATGCTTCGCGGAATGCACTTTTTCTAGCGAAAAAGTCCTCGTATTGTTTCTCCAAATCTTCGATTTCCAACTTTGTATAAATAGAATCACCATAGCCGTCCGTTTTATGTCTTGGGATGATATGGGTATGCAAATGAGGCACCGATTGTCCCGATTCAGGTCCATCTTGGATAGCTATATTCAATGCATCAGCCTTGTATATACTCTTTATAAACCGGTGGATTAGTTGTAGAGTGTTCATGTAATCCATGGATTCCTCTGCAGACAAATCACCAAATTTGAGCACGTTGGTGCGTAGTGGAACAACGAGAACGTGTCCCGGAACTAGGGGTTTCAAGTTTACTAATGCATAAGTATATTTCGATCTGAAGAATACCTCTTTGGTCACTAGGAACTTGTAGAAGAATACATCTGTGGTTGTCATTTTTGAAGGACGAAAGTAAATGATGGTGTTACTTTGTGTGTTGATGTGTGACAGACAGACGGAATTTCTTTTATTTATTGTTTGTGTTTTCTCTCTCCACAGGAGAAGACCATTTTTACACCACACATCCTTTCGAACGAACTAGATGAAAAAAAAAAAAAAAAAATCTTGAAAAAAGAAAAAAAAAAGAAATGGTAACTCGAGTATCGATATGAACATAACCACGAGTTTAGTTCTGCAATTGATTTAATATTACATAATTAAATAAATATTTGTATTAGAATAATCAATTTAACGTAGCAAGGATATCTATAAAACTAGCCTATTGA
>JAKTVF010000108.1:0-37807 GCA_030557055.1 Candida tetrigidarum
TACGCAACTACAATATTAACATCCAAAACTCCCGCCCAAGCTGCAGCTATTATCCCCAATGTGCTTACTGGGTCGACTGGTGTCAACAAGGATTTGATTGCCTGGTTTAAGCAATACAGTACCACGTTGGAGAAATACAATCAAAGTTTACAGGAATTGATCGACGAAGCAAGCAAGATCTCTCAGCGCAGCAGTGTTGGGTTCAACAATTTCCCACGTAACTGGAACTGCTTGCTTAATGCTGTGAAAAAAGAGTATGACAACAATGAGGTTGTGAACAAGAACATCAAATTAGAAATTATCAATCCGTTGAGACAATTGATTGAAAAAGATGTAAGAGTTTCGGAATTGGTGGTTAATGGTCAAGAACTCCAAGAGATAAGCAACCGTTTAGACCGCGATGGTGAGATCCAGTGGAATTATAAAGCTCCGCAGACTTTCCAGAACTTGGAAGATTTCAAGAAAATTGAAGTCCAGTTGATGTTTGATGTTATTTTGAACTTTTTCCAAATAAACAATGGTAAATTGACGTCTGATTTGAAGAATAACGAGAACTCAACCAACTATTTATTGGGCAGTTTCAAGTTTGATTCTGAGATGCAGAATCAATTGAACTATTTGGTGTCCACACAGTTCGTTACTCCTTCTAACAATGGTGCCGGTTCTGGCCAGGCTGCTGGTGCTTCTGCTCCACCACCTACCAAACCTAAAAGTAAACGTTTAAGTTCATTTGGTAGATCATCCACCTCATCCTCAGCAGCAGCTGGTGCAGTTGCAGGTGCGGGTGCAGGTGCTGCAGCAGTAGCAGAGTCACCTAAAAAGCCGTCAAAGTTGAAATCCAGAGTCGGCTCTATTTTCGGTAGAAAGAAAAAGAAGGATAAGTTTGTTGGTGAAGAAACAATACCTGAAGATGGTTCTGCATCTGAAGTGTCATTGCCAGCAACAAGAACTAGAACATCGTCTTTGTTATCACGTAATGCGTCCACTAGAAGATCATATGTTGGCGGTCCTCAATCTATGGGTCAACAAACCACTGGTCCACAAACCACTGGTCAACAACATATGGGTCCACAAACCACTGGTCCTCATTCCACTGGTCCTCATTCCACTGGTCCTCATTCCACTGGTCCTCATTCCACTGGTCCTCATTCCACTGGTCCTCATTCCACTGGTCCTCATTCCACTGGTCCACAATCCAACGTTCCTCAATCTGCCGATGAAAGAGATGGTCACCCATACCAAAGACAAGTTGATGAACGTGAAATCAAACCACAGACCCCTCCTCCACCTCAACAACAACCACAACAACTGTTTGTATCTAAGAAGGATCAATTACCTCAAAAGCCATTGCCAGTACCTGTGGAATCTCCAAATGTGGTCAAGTACAATGATTCAGACGATTCTTCTACGGAAGAGCGTCGAGGTTCATTGCTCAAGACTCATGATTTAGAGAACCCTCCAGTGGCATCGCCATTCAACTCCCACGCACAGGCTCCTGCAACTTTCATTCCTGGTTCAAGACATAGCAGTGATGGTATCTATTCATTCGAAGCAGGTGACGACGCCAAACCAATTACTGCTACTCCTAGAACCGAGCAGAATGGATTCGATTTGCCACTGCCTAGTTCAAACTTGTCACCGGAAAAGACGCTTGCCCCTCCACCACCACCTTCAAGGAAAGTGTTGCACCACGAGGAACCATCAGTTAGAGATTCGGCGGTTTTCCACAATTTACCTTCGGCCCCTGCTACTTCTGGAAGAGATTCGATCATTGCCCCACTTACTAGCCAAGATACCGGCCAAGCGCTTTTGAAGAATGATTTCAAGCATCAGAATTTGGCATCCACTTTGGGATTGAGTTCTTCTATTGCAGAAGTAATTAACGTCAGCTTCAAAGATGGAAAATTGCAAAAATCACAAGTTGTTGGTGAAGTTGCGTTTAACTACAACGGGGCATCATCTGACCCGATCTTGGTCAATATTCCAAACAAGTTTGATAAAGTTCTTGTCAACAAGACATTTATAGATGAATTGGGAGAAGGAAGTTACAGGATCAACCCAGCAGCAATCACGGCCAAGACTCTTGGTGGGTTGAAATACCTTATAAGACCAACTGAGGTGCCACTCATAATCCAACAAATCTGGAAGTTTGAACCCCACCAATCGAGTTTGATGATCAGTATTCGCTCCACCACTCCTTTAACGTTAGAGAATTTCGTAGTGTCAGTGGCATTGAACAAGGATATACATGCCACTTCTGCCTCATCCAAACCACAAGGTACCTTTAATGAAGAGAAGAACAGAATCACCTGGAGATATAACCAACCACTCAGTTTGAACGGAGAAGAGAAGCTCATTGCCAGGTTCATGACAAATGGTCTTGGTTCTGAACACGAATCCGGAGTGCAGATCAAGTTCCAAGTCAAGGATTCTGCACTTAAATATGCCAGTATCTATGCTGATAACCAAGAGATTCCTACATTTAGAAATATAATTTCCGGAAGCTATAGTGGGCATTCTTAACTATAAATGCTAATACTTATATACATATATATGTATGTATATATACTTATAACCTGTGTGTAATCTAATATATTCATTCGTCTTTGCCTTTCTTTTCTTCTGGAGTTAATGTGTTGTACGCCTTTTGTAAGTTGTTAACTTGTTTTTTAAGCACGTCAATATCTTGTTGTTTCAATTCAATCAAGTGTTTCAATTTTTCAACTTCAGTGGCGTCATCTGCAGCAATTGGTTTGGAAGCACGGAATACCTTCTCTTTGGCGACCATTTTTCTCACAATGGTGACCACTGTTCCAATTGCAACTTGCAAGTACAAAATTGCTCCACTCAAGTAAAGGTTTCTTTGGGAGTAAAACTTGCTGGCCAATCTATCGTAATCGAACCCAGCAAAGTTAGGGTTGGTTTGGGTGTTTGCGAATTTCTGTAATCTTTGTACACAATCCAAAAGCTGCAATCCCATTAATACAATTGAAAACACAACACCCACTCGGAAATTCTGGTTGTTCTGTAAAACGAAAGTCAAATCGACTATTTTCTGTCTGACGACGTAAGGCAAGGGCAGTACCAAGGCTAATAAGATAACCATTTGCCCAATTAAGGTGCAGAACACCAAAGACATTTGAAGAGACATAGCGTACGTGGATAAAGGATTGATAAGCAAGAAGGAGTCCAAAACCAAAACGACAACCAAAACAAAAAAAAAAAAATTAAAAAAATTGGAGACTAAATTTCAGGTGCTCAAAGAATAGCAAAGAAAGTGACAAAGTGGCGGAGGGGGCAAACCAACACATCATGATAGAATGCGGGAACCGAAAAAAAAAAAATTACGTGTATTGTTTGAATGTATTGTTTGTTTGTATGTACGTATGTATGGAGATATTTTTTTTTTTTTTTCACAAACCGGTTACTCTTCGAGCATAGTTAAATGCTACTATGCTAAACAAAATCATGCATCCAATTATACCCCAGAACCATGCTAAACCATCGTAATCTTGTCCGGGAACAAGACAATTCATACCCCATAACCCGGTCACCACATTAATAGGTAAAACAATGGTACCCAATATAGTGATTTTCCCTAAAACGTCATTGGTATCGTTGTTGACCTTGGTCATATCGATGTTGATCTGGGCCAAGTAGTTGGAATGGAACCGTGCCAAAAGTTTCTCATAATGTCCTAGTGCCAGCAACATGGTGACAATATGATCTTGGATATCCCCTAAATACATTGCAATTTCCAGCAGCGCACCTTCTAAATCGTGGAACCGTTTGCTGAATGCTTTGATGACATCAGCTTTGGCTGAAAGTAACCGCATAACCAGCATCACTCTCTTTCTACACTCCCCGATTCTTCTCAACATATCACCTTTTCTTCGCCAGGCAAGAATTTTTGTAGAATGGGATCCACTTGCAGAGGATACCGATTTGGTTAGTTTTGGTACTAATTGGTTGTCAACCATTGATTTTGACCGTCTTCTCCATATTGGGAAATTCTCATGGGTAACGAAAGCAGGATCGGCACCGGTTGCATTAGCATTTGCATTAGCATCGTCGTCGTTTTCGTCTTCAGAATCAGAGTCTCCTGAATGCATTTTCAAGATGGCATCTTCAATCGCATTGACTTCTGTCTCTATGGTTTCAATCATCGGGGCAAACGAATCTGTGATATCATCGATAAGTGCATAACATATCCAGTCCGATGTCACCATAAGGTAGTCTTTTAACATTCTAGCACGTCTTCTGACATTGATGGGGTGCGGTGTGGGTGAGAAATGGAAGGTGATGACACCCGTCTTGAAGACTATGATGTACATGTTCAATGGCAGCAACTCACCTTCACGGATTTTCTTACCTTGAGACTTGAACGAAGTACTGGATTGTTTCTCCATAAACGACGACAGTTTTCTTTTCCTCTGGAATAGATTTTTTATTAATTTGAATGGTGATCTGGATTCACAGATACTGTCATGGTCAGATGTCATGTCGTGAAATTCCTGCAACTTGTTGATTCTCTTTTCCTGTTCCCTGGCACGTTGTCTCCTCTTTTCGTAAACAACATCGAAGGACGTGAAACAAACAAAGTAGTACGATTTGAATAGTTCGACTTTCTCTCTTGCTTCTCCAAGAAAGATATCTTCGGTAGTTAAAGGGTGGATACCAAAGGTTTTGGAAAGCACCTTCATTTCTTCTTCTGTGGGGTCTAGAACGTCTAGCCAAAAAGGTTGTCGTCTATCCACGCTATCAAGCATTGGTGATGGTGGAATTGGAGTTTCTGGTCGCGATTTTGTTAAAGGACCCAAATTGGCAGACGACACAGAATCCATTTTCGCATGTACCGATGGAGGTTTGGACGCTGACACGGGGAATAAATCTTCAAGACATTCGTGTATCTTGGACTTATCTTCAACCAACCCCAGTAATGTGGGGGTATGAATAGTGCTTGGTAATTCTTCACGGAAATACGTGAAACGACAGACCTCTTTGCCGTCCTGCTGGCTCTTGGGGAAATTGTCCTTCAATATTCGTGGTATGTTTTCTTTGGACCGTTCCCATGGTTGGATGGGAGTTGGTCGGACTTTAAAAGATTTGTTGACCAGATCCAACGATTCAACTTCGTTCACCTTGCAGTTGTCTATCAACGGGGTATCTTCCGTGGTATGTTCACGTTCGTCGTGTATGATATCGGTGCCGAAATTAACAACTGCATCCTCTTGGGGCTCTTGATACTCCTCCACCTCTTCTTTGATAAACTCTTCCAACACGTGTAGGTCTGGCCAGATGTTTGTTTCTTTGACCTCCTCTCGGAAAACATCATCCAACGATGTTGAGTCACTCGAATGTTCAGATGAAGGGTTTGACTCTCCAAATTCTGAAATGGAATACATTTCGTTATCCCCATCGTTCCACGTAGTTGAATCTACGAGCTGTCTTTGTTCGTGGGCAAACTGGTCCATGTCCAAAGTAACAGCAGTGGGAGAAACCAGACCATCTTTGCCAGACGATCTTCTAAGTAAAGTCTGCAAGTTTTTATTCGTCAAGGGTAAACTGGAATCATGGTTTGGTTGTTGGAAATAGCTAGTTGATCTGCGTCTAGAACGCGGCGTGTCAGGTATATTGCGGTGGTCTATGTAAGCTCCTTGATTGACCAAATGGTCCAATGTACTGGAACTTCCTTTGTTATTGTTATTGCTATTGTTCAAATGTGCAGATGATGAGGAACGTTGAGACTGCTCCTCCTCGGGATCATAATTTGCGACGGGAAATGTCATACGTTTTTTGAATTTACCCATGATGTAACGCTTTGATGGTACTTGGATCTGAAATGGCTCTTGGGTTTGCTATTTGTCTTTTTCTTGTTCTTTGTCACTTTAAAATTTTTTTTTTTTTAAAAATTTTAATTTCATTTTTTTTTTAGCAATTGTAAAATGTGATTGCTTGATATAAGTCTCATTCTTTCTCACCCACACTTGAAATTCACTCAGAATGCGGCGTGAGCTGGCACGACAGAAAACATACAATAAAAAAAAGACAGACAGACAGAGAGAGAGAGCAAAAATCAAATTTCCTGTTACGTTGCGCGGAAACGCATTCCCTATTCGATTTCTAAAACATGATTTTATATATTGGTGAACGTATATATTTTTAATCTTCATCGGCATCACTAATTTCCTCTTCCTCTTCATATGGCTGCTCTTGTTGAGTACGTTCTTCTTCTTCTTCTTGAGGAGGAGGAGGTGCTTGTTCAACTTTTTTCTTTTTCTCTGGCTTGGGTTCGGATTTAGGTTTCTCCTTTGGTTCGACTCTAACCTTCTTTCTCAGTGGGCCACCATTCAACTCATCTAAAGCGTTCTGTATCTTATTGGTGGCCTCCAACAACTTGTAATATGCATCCTCTGTCAAAGAAATCCCCTTTTTGCCGGGTTTTTTAGTCCCGTCTCTATCGACATAGAATTCTCTGATGTCGATCAAGTTGACATTGTTGAATTTACGAACAGTGACACGTTTCTTTTGATCCAATTCGACCTCTACTTCATTGGAAGATGCCTGAGACGCAGCTGATGGTGCAGATCTTCTGTATGCCATGGTGATAAAGAAGAAAGTACATACACATTATGTGAACGCGTTCGTACTTTTTTTTTTCTTCTTCTTCTCCTTAAAGAGAGTTGAAGTCTATTTTTTTTTTTTTTTCTTTGGGCTTAATATATACATTATCAATTATACAAGTACACGCACGCACACACACACACAGAGAGAACTATACAAGATTAATGATTTCCACTGGGCCATGTTTCATTCATGTGTTTACCCAAAGATTGTTGAACTTGGTGAACGAGCTTGTCATCTTCTATGGTATTTTTGTTGTTCTTCACGTCCAAATAACATTGTATCGCAGCGTGTAGTTCGTCCAAGTTTGACACCCCCAACACAATGCTGGAATTATACTTGAATAACCATTCTCTAATGGCAAATCTGGTAGCCAACTCTGCCAACTCAACATGGCTGTTTTTAAGTTCTTGAGCAATTTCATTGACTTTGGCCTTTAAAGCCGGAGCACCTGGGTGGAAATCAAGGGTCTTGTCTGATCTCAACATGGACATGGAAAGAATGGAACCGTTGAGCAAAATTTGCACGCCACAGTCGTTGATGAATTTATCATGGTATTGGAATAACAATGTGTTTTGGATACACCCATTGCAGTATGACAAGATAGCATCCAATGGGCCGATTTCGGTTTTGCACCTGAGGGCAATCTCGTATAAAAAGTGTACTGGATAACCGGAAATACCAAAATTTCTAATCAATCCTTCTTTTTTCAACAAGTGCAATTCCTTCAACGCTTCCATTATGAGATCGGGTTTGACAAATTCGATATCGTGCATGTAGACCAAATCGAGGTAGGAGGTGTTCAAACGCTTCAATGATCTTTCAACTGAGCGACGCACGTGTTCACGGGAATAATCAAATTCGTTCAAACTTATCCTCCCTGCTTTGGTACAGATATAGTACGACTCTCTGGGGAAGGATATTTTCTTTAACGCGTCACCGATGATTTCTTCAGAAGGACCGTAGTATGGAGAAGTATCAATAGCATTAAAACCATTCTGGAAAGCCTCTTCTATCAACTCAGGGACTGGAAGGGAGTTTGGATCGGAACAGTATTGGTAATTGAAAACAGCACCACCAATTATCATCGGCGGTAAGTTTTTGATTGAGTATGGCTCAACGACTTCTGACTTCCCAATCATTGTTGCTTTGGAGGGATGGGGGGGACAAGTGATGGTCTTGAAAAGCTTCTTCGGTTTTTTTTTTTTTCTTTTTTTAATTTCTTTTTTTTTTTTCCGATTCTTATTATGTGCTTTGTGAATATTATGTTTTGTATTATTATTTTTTATTTGGCAGCGCGCAATTTACGTATATATTGATGGAAATCAAAACAATTGGTCTCCTTCGGTTATATAGTTTCCAGGAATTAACCCTATATTTCCAGCAGCGTTGCCGCAGTTCTCTGCTAGTTCACACACAAACCAGTTATCTTCTTGTTTGTGGATAATATACATCTGCCAGCCTTTTTTGAAAAACAACTCTCCTTCATGCTGAGGTTTGAAGGAGTAGCGAGCCACAGCTTGGGATACGTATGGTTTCTTGTTAATGGGAGTCAAGTTGATACGCGGTAATGATTTCGGTCTATTGAAGTTGATTGATTCGTGTCGATGTGCTACTTCGTCGCGGTCATCAATGAAATCTGATTTGGGGCGGCCATTGCGTAGTGACCTTCTGAATTGGTTGACGTCACCGTTACCGCCAGAGTTGAGATCCTCTAGAGCCTTGGCAATGAAATCTATGGAAAAGTCTTTCATGATGGGCACCTTTTGTTGTGGTGGTGGTGCGAGTTTGGGGGTCGGTTTAAAGTCGTTGGTAGCTCGACGACTAATACGTTCTTGGATCTCTTGGAGTTCCCTTTCTTTTTTTCTTGGAGATGGCCAAGTTTTCTCGGAGCTATAATCCGATGACCCATTACTGGACTGAAGTCTTTCATCTTTGGAGAATACATCGTCAGAATAGTTGGACTGGTAATCGGACGGTGGTTTTCTAGATGGTTTCGAGTATTCCAGCACCGTGTACCCAATTGAAGGCTCGTCAGTTCCATTCATGTACTCGACAAATTGTGGGTCGTTGTAGATTTTATCACCCGTACCATAATTTCGACTGAATTGTTCTATGTCATTGGCAGGTTGGATTTGGGCAAACAACGGACGAACAAGATCGACAGCATGGTCTTGGTCAACACACAAGGTAGCAATGTTGTTGCAGTAGTTGAAACAGTTGATTTTAATGAGCTGGATACGTTCGGTCTCTAGGGTATAAAAGTCAGACAATGATATCGTCCAATCACGTTTATAGATTTCGTTGATATCATTGAAATTGAGAAGGGCAATTTTATAGTTTTGTTTGGAAGTAGGAATGTGAGAGTGTATTTTGTTGTATTTTGCCTGGATCTTTTCCAATTCACGACCCCAAGTCGTTTGCAACAGAAGCGTGAGTGACTTGAGTTGGATACACTCTTCTTTGTATTTTGACTTGCTACTGTTCAATTCATCTAAAGCTTGTTTACGTTTTATTAGAACTTTGCCCATATGATGCTGCAATTTGGCGACTCTTTTGGAATATAGTTTTTGGAAAGTGGTTATCTTCAGCAAATTGGCACGGGAGATGGTACTGATGAATTTGACATTGTTCTCGAGCATTGATTTGTTTTCCAACTCAAGTTTTTCAAGTGCCGATTTCGTTGAACCGGTTTCATGGGAACCTAAGGGGAATTTGTTGTTAAGTTTCTCGAGTCGTCTAGTGTAATCCTTTTCGAGAGAAATCTTTTCCTCGTAGAATTTCACCAATTCATTCAAGGTGTTTAACGAATGGGTTATTCTTGTACAGATATTTTCGAAACTTTGTTCCGGGGATGGGCCCCAGAAATTGTTCACAAAGGTAGGTGGTGGGGACATTGTGTTGAAGAAGATGATAGTGATGTGGGTTTGAGAAAATTTGATGTGTTTGTTTACATTTGCCTAAATAGGATGAAACGCACTGCCGTGTGTCAACCAATTTCTCTCGCCTACAGTAAATTGCAGACAGAATTTATTTATTATTATTTTTTTTTTTCGCGCTTGGCTCTGCTTGACTTAAATACACATCAGTCACCAGACAATTTAAGAAGAGGTTGCAGGTGGAAATGTTTCATCATGGAAACAAAGGCCCTGACTGCTTTCTTTTTTCAGTAATATCAACAAATTATATATTGACTTGTTTATACTTGAGTTGTATCTCCTTAAAGCTATTTCTAATTTCAAGATATCCCATATGGATCTTTCCAACAAAATGGTCAGCCAATCTTCTGTCATTATCTAATCTCGACAAGTATGCACCACACCCATCACATACTTGTAGCTTCTGTTGCGATGTCTGACCAACATTCTCGGTGATTTTACGCGCTTGTTGACTTAGTGTTTCTCTCTGGCGACACTTTTTGTCCAACTCGATCGAATACTCAATGACTTTGCTGGATTGGTTCTTCTCGATCAAGAAATTTAACTCCTGTACCATCAACCCTATTTCGACATCAAGATCATCCAACTCCTTTGTCACCTTGGCTATTTTCTCCTTCTCTTCGCGTGTGTGTTGCAACCGAAGTTGAGCATTGTGGATATTACGATCCAAATCCGACACATACTGCGATAGTTGCTTATAGTAGTCGTATTCAATATCGGGGAACTTTTCCCCCAACTTTTTAGTCCGGTATTCATACTCCATCTTATGTTTCTGTAAATGTAGGTTGGGACATTCTCCAAGGTCTTGTTTCGTTCCAACGAATAAATCATGAGGGCAGGTCCCCACCAAGAACGCCCGACACACTCGAGGAGACGTCATCTCAACGTCGATTCGTCGTATCAGAGACCCATGATCTCGGCCCATTAATTGTTCTATCTGCTTTCGTTGCTCTATTCGTTTTCGGTGTTCTTCTGCCATTGTTGATTAAGATGCTGGCTTTTGGGAAGAGTGGAAGTGTGGTAATTTTACAAGGAAATTTTTCTCACTCGACTTCTCCTCCGCCCTTCTCCAATATATACGCACACAACCTCTGGAAAACTTTTTATTCTTTTTTTTTTTTTTTTTTGTTGTAAATATTTTTCGGTGTATATATTTTTTTTGCCAGCAACAACTTCTTTTTTTTTTTTTTTCATCTCCATATTCATATTCTGCTAGACCAATTCCATTGACAATGATTTCGTTGGCAGAGACTTTTTCTTTCCTTGATAACCCAAATATCAATTGGAAGTCCATTATAGTTGGATTCACCGTTGGTCAATACTTATTCGAAACTTATTTGGAAGTTAGACAATACAAAGTGTTGAAACAGAAATCTCCACCAGCTTCAATTAAAAAAGAAGTTTCCCAAGAAACTTTTGACAAAGCCCAAGAATACTCCCGTGCCAAAGCAAGATTTTCCCTTTTCTCAAGTACATTTGGCTTGTTCCAAAATTTGGCCACCGTCAAGTTTGATTTATTACCAAAATTATGGTTATTGAGTGGCACTATAATGCATTCTTGTAGTGCTATTTTGCCAAAGGCTATGGGAGGAGTCATCACCCAATCCCTCTTCTTTGTGTTTACCACCCAGATTTTGAGTACCGTTATAGGTTTGCCCTTGAGTTATTACAAGCACTTTGTTTTGGAAGAAAAGTTTGGATTTAACAAGCAAACTATTGGATTGTGGGTGACTGACATGGTAAAGAGCATTGGACTTTCAATCGTCTTGGGTTCTCCTGTTATTGCTGGGTTTTTAAAGATTATCGAATATTTTGACGACAAGTTTATCTTCTACCTCATGTGTTTCATCTTGGTGGTTAATTTGATCGCCATGACCATTGTGCCAACCTTGATCATGCCATTGTTTAACAAATTCACTCCATTGGAAGACGGCGAATTGAAGACTGCGATCGAAAACTTGGCTACCCAGCAAAAATTCCCATTAACTAAATTGTTTGTTGTTGATGGTTCAAAGAGATCATCTCACTCTAACGCTTATTTCACTGGTTTGCCATGGAGTAAACAAATTGTTTTGTTTGATACTTTGATTGAACACAACACCACCGAGGAAACTGTTGCTGTTTTGGCACATGAGATTGGTCACTGGAAATTGAACCATTTGCCAAAGATGATCATCATGATGCAGGGTCATTTGTTCTTGATCTTTTCCTTGTACTCTGCTTTTATTCACAATAAATCTTTGTACAGCAGTTTTGGTTTTGTCAAGCAACAACCAATCTTGATTGGGTTCATGTTGTTCAACGATATCTTCCAACCAGTTGAATGTGTCTTGACCTTCCTCCAAAATTTACTTTCCAGAAAACACGAATACGAAGCCGACGAATATGCCAACGACTGTGGTTATTCCGAAGAATTGTGCAGATCCTTGTTGAAGTTGTCCAAAGAAAATTTGTCCAGTATGAATGCTGACTGGTTATATTCTTCCTTCCACTACTCCCACCCAATCTTGCCAGAAAGATTATCTGCATTGGGTTATGTCTCCAAAGAAAAGATTAAGAAGGATGAATAAACGAGTGTTTTTGTGTATTTGATTGATTAGCAGGTGGTGAAAAAGAAATCCTAGTCCTCTTATTCTATTGTCCATTTTTAGAAACTACATGTTCATACACATACCCTACTTCTTCATAAAATACAAAAACCTCTATTACGAAATGCAAGCTTTTTTCTTTAAATATATATATATACGTATACAATACAATTATTACACACAGAACCCTAATGGTCGGCCTTAGCAGCATTTGGTAATTCCTTTAATGATTGTCTGATGGAGTCGACACCTTTTAACAAGTCCTCTTCGGAAATAACCAAAGGTGGGGCTAATCTAATAATGTTATCGTGAGTTGGTTTAGCCAAAACTCCGTGGTTCTTCATCAACAAACACAAGTCCCAAGCAGTTCTACCGTTGGTTTTGGATTCGTCTATCACAATAGCGGAGAGTAAACCTTTGCCTCTAACTTCGCTAATCATACCGTTACTTTCTTTTTGCAATTCGGTTAATTTATCTTTCAACAATTGACCTAATTTTTGGGATCTTTCCACTAATTTTTCATCTCTAACGACATCTAAAGCAGCAATGGCAACTCTACATGCCAATGGGTTACCACCGTAGGTGGAACCGTGGGAACCTGGTTCCAAAGTCAACATGATTTCTTTGGAAGACAAAACGGCAGAGACTGGCATGACACCACCAGAAATGGCTTTACCCAATAAAATGATATCTGGTTTGACACCTTCAGAGTGTTCGTAACACAACATCTTACCGGTTCTGGCAATACCGGTTTGGATTTCATCACAGATTAACAAAACATTATGTTTTTTACACAATTCTTGGACTCTTGGCAAGTAGTCTGCTGGTGGAACAACAATACCAGCCTCACCTTGAATTGGTTCTAACAAGATAGCAGCAATTTTGTCCCCGGCGTTGGCAAAAGCTTTTTCAACATCTTCAATGACACCGTATCTTAACAAAGTACCTTTTGGTTCCCCTGGGATTTGAGGACCAACTCCACCCAAATATGGACCAAAGTTGGTGGTGGCATCTGGATCAGTGGACATGGAAATGACACCTAAGGTTCTACCATGGAAATTGTTGACAGCAGATAAGATGATG
The DNA here is from genome assembly GCA_030557055.1 of Candida tetrigidarum. Classification (NCBI taxonomy): domain Eukaryota; kingdom Fungi; phylum Ascomycota; class Pichiomycetes; order Serinales; family Debaryomycetaceae; genus Candida; species Candida tetrigidarum. The sequence continues at coordinate 13,235 of JAKTVF010000108.1, forward strand.
GCTTCATCTGCAGGGATTCCTTTCTTCGCGTACCCCCATCTTCTGGCCAATTTCAAACCGGTTTCAACGGCTTCAGCACCAGTGTTCATTGGCAAAACCATTTCGTAGTTGAAGTATTCAGTAATGTATTTGGCATAAACACCAAACACATCAGAAGAAAAGGCACGGGAACACAAAGTCAATTTAGAAGCTTGGTCGACTAAGGCACCGACGATTTTAGGGTGACAATGACCTTGGTTAACAGCGGAGTAGGCAGACAAAAAGTCCAAGTATTCCTTTCCTTCTGGATCCCAGACATGTGCACCTTCGGCTTTGGAGAAAACCACTGGTAATGGGTGGTAGTTGTGAGCGGAGTATTCAGTTTCGTAGTCACGAGCGGTTTCAGAAGACACTTTGAAGTTTGGAGTAGCAGACATTGTTCTTTTTTTTTTGGTATTATTCGTAGATTAACCGTAGAATGTTAGGTATAATTAAAAGGAAAAGAAAACAAGAATAATAATATTAATAGTTCTTTTTTAAAAAAAAAAAAAAAATGGAAAACATCTGGAATGATCACCCCAATTTATAGTAGGCAAAATGAAACCCCAGACATGATTGATTTTTCACATTTAAGGTCCATGTTGATCTCTAAGAGCAGGAGAGCGCGAAGTTGTGCGGAGTACACTACTCGCGGATTGTTTCCGCTCCCCACTTGGCCAGAATTGGCAACTGAAAAAATATTAAAATAACAAACACCATATGGTTTTTTTTTTTTTTTTTTTTCTTTCCGATTTTGCGAAAAAGGACAAAACACTCGTAGTCAAAAAAAAAAAAAATCAACTTTTTCTTCCAATCGTCATTACCACTCCTTTTTTTGTACAACCCCGTTATCCCATCTATTTGATCTATACACGCTATTTTCTTTTCCGATCATTATCCTTTCTCCTAAAACAACTTAACCCATCATGTCACAGCAAAGAGTTAAGAGACAAATGCATAGTGCTATCGAGCCCGCTGCTCCTATGAACCCAGACGTGGCTTCGTTGCCATCGGTTGCCATGAGAATCAGAAAAGCTGTCAGTGAAGGTTATCAATTACCAAGTTCTAATGGTCAACAGTTCCAAAGAGTTCCATTACCAAACAACTTGGTCAACCCACCTGAGATGGTAGATTCATACTCCACTAGAACCGCGTCAAACCTTGAAGAATGGGATAGTTATTATAAGATCCAAAATGCCCCAGTACAGACCTTGCCAGGAACTAACGACTTGAAAAGAAAATTCGAAGAAGACAAATCAGTTGAACTCAGTCAGTACCAAGCTAGATATGGGGAATTAAGATTCCATGAAGAATTTTAAGATGCACAGTACACAGTACACAGTACACAGTAGACTTACAACATTACACGAGATTGATTCTTATTTTTTATTCTAGAGGTTCAGCATTATATACATATTTTTTTTTTTCTTTATCATTTTATTGGTTTTTGCTCATTGTTTTATTTCTTTATTCCTTTCTTTCTTTCTTTGTTTTTATTTATTAGATGTATAGATAGGTACGTCCCAGCTAGAATATAAAGCTTATTTTGTCTATGATTTAGATTTGACAGATTCCAACAGTGCCTCTTTTTTTCTCTCTCTCTCTCTTTGGAAAGGGGGAAAATCTCAATTTTTTTTTTTTTTTAAAAGGATTGTATCTTCAAGTAAATACACACACACACATACTAGATACACACACAGAAACACAGAGAGATAGTGAATTTTGTGCATCCTTTAAATCATGTTGATATGGAAGAATATCTCGTATAACTTAATGGTTCCATTCCGGAATCTCTCTCCTGGCGAGAGGACTCTCCAAATTATTCGATTATTCACTTGTTGTTCTGCTATAGCGTACTGCTTGGCTTGTCTATTAGCACCAAAGGTCACAAACTCAGCCTATGTCTCCCGTATCAACTGTGCTCATTTGGATGTATCTTATGGTTTATATAAATCGTTACGAAATTCAGTGAGCCAGACACCTAGTGTCTTTGCAGATAACAATGTTGGTGTGAGTTTGGGAGGGAACAGTTTGACAAATAGTGAAATTACTTTGATCTCACAGTATGCTGAGAAGCAAGTGGCTGGTGCTCCTCAATTCTGTCTAACGTCATTGTGGAGCTGGTGTTATGGTAATTATGATGCAGAAAAGGTAGTGGATAAGCATGGTAGGACCAAAGTCATAAAAAAAAATCAGGTGTTGACGTGTAGTTCAAAACCAGCCTATGCCTTTGATTACCTTTATGAGTTAGACACTATCGGGTTGAAAATTATCTTGGCATATGCCTACCAGAGTTCATCGTATAGAAGTCCCGCATATCTCAAGTTGATGCAATCGAGGAGCCATCGGTTCCAACTTTCGTTTAATGGCATCGTTTTCACATGTTGTTCGCAATTTGTTATTCTATTGTTCACTTTCATAATCTACGGGAACCGTCGGTCGGCAAAGGACTTGTCGAAAGTTCCCTCATTTATTTTGCATATTGTTGCGTTGATATCTTTAGCTTCTGCAGCAAGTTTAATCATTAGTCTGGCTGTAATTACGAATTTGTTGATATTGACTCGTGGTGAAGTCAGAAATAAACTAGGCGATTTTGGTGTTTCTTTTCATGTGGGAAAATGCTGGTTTGTGTTGATCTGGTTAGGTGCTAGTTTCTCGATATTATCTCTGGCATCGTGGGTGATGCCGTTGTGGTGTGCCAATCCCCTGGTTGAACGTACTACTAAAGATGAAGAAATATCACTTTTCCAAGTTGGCGTGGGTGGTGAATCAAAATTTGATGACTTTAAGAAGAAAGTGGGGGAGAAAAGCAAACGTATCACCTCAAGGTTCAACACCCTGGAGGTTAATGAAGGTGCATCTGAGACTCATGAACACTCACATAGAATCAGCAGCATGTTCCACAATCGTCGGCCATCGATTGATCGTCACCACCACCACCATCATCATCAAAATGATAATCATGAGCTAGAAATGAGGAAATTAGGAGAGTCACTATCGAAAAAGACATCTGTGAGACGAACACAGTCAGCAAAGAGAGCGAAGGAGTTAGAAGAACAAGGTGTCTTGTTGGAGAATTTTGCTTTTAAGGATGACTATCCAACTATACAAGAAGAGACGTATGATGGATATTCGAGTCAATCGGTATCCCGGTCGGCGCTGGATAAAGTTCGTAGAAACTTGTCTGATAAAAGAGAAAGAAACTTGATGCGTGAAGTCATGAAGAGTCCATTTGATGATGAAGAGGTATCTCCTAGAAATTCTTACCTAGAGGAAGATGAGCTAGAGTTGTTGGATAATCAAATGTTCAGCCTTAAATAGAAATATAGAAATTTGATATTTTAATTTTTTTTTTTTTTTCTTTCTTATTGTTAATTTGTTCTTCTTTGTTTTTTGCAACCATATACGATGCAAAAGGAAGATATTAAAAACAGACACTACTACCGCTCAACGTCTTTAATAATCTGGTCTACTGTGGAACTAGTATGCCTAGTGTTTTTGTTCTTAGCAAGCTATTTCTTCTTATTTTCTTGTTCCAAAACAATTCCTAGAGGTACGCCTGCGTTTCAGTTAAAACTCCAGTCTGATTCAATTTTCGCCAAGAATACATTCCAGTTGATTCAACAAGGGTTGAAGTTTGTCACCTATTTGTCCAATGATTTGAATATCTACATCAACCAAACCATTCCCGAGACATATCTCCAACGTCTTGATTCTTCGTATGACAATAACTTGTATCAATTTAACGTGTTTGGATTCTGTCGCCGTAATCAGTTTGGAAATGTGGTGAATTGCTATAATGGAGAAGGCATTAATGTGGTCACCAGTTTTATCCAAGATCTTGGTATGCAATTGGGCAATTTGACTAATCAAAGTAATTCCAAGGCGGTTTCTGTCAAATTGGTTGCGCTTTTCTATGACATAATCAACCATGTGTGTTCGAAAGAGCAAAACGAGGTTTGCATTTTACAGACTTATAATTATATATCCAAGGCAGTACAATACGTGGGAATATTGATACTAGTAAGTTTGGGGATAGCTATTGTTGCATCCCTTATAGAGTTGGTTTATTATTGTGTTTTTAGCGTTCCCATGAATCGATCACCATTTACCATACGGCTAGTTGCTGTTTGTTTTGCGCTTTTTGCAATTAATGGGATGTATTGTGTGATCTATGCAGTACAAACTCCGTTAACAAATTTGGTGGCACAGTACAAGGTGGGTAAGCTAGAGTTCTGTGCTATTAATTGGGTCATATGGTGTTTGGTGACAATCATATGCTTGCTAATTACTATAAAACGTTATCGTATATATCAATCTATTTAATTGTACACTTTTTTGAAAGCTTGTTCAAAGTCGTTTATAATATCGTCAATAAATTCAGTACCAATAGAAAGTCTAATCAAGCCTTTGGTGACACCGGAAGCCAATCTTTCTTCTTCGCTTAATTGTTGATGAGTGGTGAACCATGGAGCGATAACCAAAGTCTTGGAGTCACCAACATTGGCCAAGTTGGAAGCAATTTCCAAATTGTCGACTAATTTAGCGGAAGCTTCATTGAATGGATCATTGGAGGTATTTTCAATATCCTTGACGGTGAATGCTAAGGCACCACCAAAGTATTTGGCATTGTGGTTCAAGTATTTCTTACTCAATTCATGGGATTCGTGAGATGGCAATCCCAAGTATGAGACAGATTCAACTTGTGGGTGTTTTTCCAACCATTGAGCCAATTTCAAAGCATTTTCAGATTGTCTCTCAACTCTCAAGGATAAAGTTTCCAAACCTTGCAACAACAAAAAGGAACCGAAAGGATTTAAAGCTGGACCCAAATCTCTCAATAATTCAATTCTCAAATGACCAATGTAAGCGGCTTTTCCTAAAGCTTCGCTCAAGACCAACCCGTGGTATCCTTCAGATGGTTTAGAAAATTGTGGGTATTTTTCTGGATATTCAGTCCATGGGAAGTTACCAGAGTCAACAACAACACCAGCAATAGTAGTACCATGACCACCAATCCATTTAGTGGCAGAGTGGACAACAATATCAGCACCGTGTGCAATTGGGTTGACTAAGAAACCACCGGCACCAAAGGTGTTGTCGACAACAACTGGGATACCATTGTCGTGGGCAATTTTGGTGATTTTCTCGAAATCTGGGACATTGTATTTTGGATTACCAATGGTTTCAATGTAAATAGCCTTGGTTTTGTCGTCAATCAATTTGGCAAAGTCATCTGGGTTGTCACCATTGACAAATTTGGTTTGAATGCCCAAACGTTTGAAAGCAACTTTGAATTGGTTGTAGGTACCACCGTACAAGTAGGAAGTACTGATAATGTTGTCACCGGAGTGTGCTAAACCAGCAATGGCTAATAATTGGGCAGCTTGACCGGAAGAAGTGGCCAAGGCACCAATACCACCTTCCAAGGCAGCAATTCTTTGTTCAAAAACATCGTTGGTTGGGTTCATGATTCTTGAGTAGATGTAACCTGGGGTTTCCAAACCAAACAATTGAGCCCCGTGCTTGGAGTCATTGAAGACATATGAGGTGGTAGCATAAATTGGTGGGGCTCTTGGTTGATGTGGCTTTTCAACTGGTTGACCAGCATGTAATTGAAGTGTATCGAAGTGAGAAGGCATGGTATGAGTTGTAGACTAAACGAAGGAGGAAATTAACCAAAAAGATGATAGTACAAGGGGTTTTCGGAAACTAAAACTAAAAAGAAAAAGAAAAATTAAAAAATATAAATACCAAAAACAAAAAAAAAATTTGAGGAATTGAAACAAGTACGAAGTAGACGGCTATTTATATTAAAAATAAAGGTGGGAAAACCCAAAAAAAAAAAAATAATATTCCAAATAATTGTGGATTCGAACGCAGGTATTTGCACAAACGGAGTTTGATCTGATATTGTCGCAAAACAAAAGTAAAATACAGCGATTGTTACCATTTCACGTGATTTCTCAGGATCCCATTACCCAATCTGCACATTTTTGTGTCACCACAAAAATAAAAGAAAAAAAAATAACAATTAAGACTTTCTCAGTTTGTGGACTTCCTGCGACGATATCGGCTCATCAATATTAATGGATTGTAGTTCAATTTTGACGAATCCATGTCTTTGAAGAGTGGTTTTGTTTTTCATTATTATTAGCAGTATACTGTCAACTCTTTACTGTGTGAGGTTGTCCGTCCATTGAGTGGTAATCATAGTGGTTGATCCTAACCACAGAAAAAAAAATTTTTGAAATTAATTGTTGTGTCTGTTTTTTTTTTAAAGTTATTTATTTTTATTGTACTTCATGAAATTTGTATAGTACGTAACCCGTTTTCGGCGTTTAATGAAGGGGGAAAAGAAAAAAAAATTCAAAATATACATCTACGCCTATCGGGGAGCCTAGAAATTAATTCAAGTGTCACTCACTAGTGTGTAACCACGTAGTTGGCCGTGGGATACTTGGTGTGGGTTTGACAAAGGTGAGCCCTTGTTTTTTTTTTTTTGCTATAAATTTTAAGCAAATTTTATATAATATTTTGCAATTATAATTTTCCATATCCAAAGTAACGCCACATATTTTTGCATATCACCTTGAAAACAAGCTAACGCCATACCAGAAATATTCCTTCGGTGTTAGGTAAAGAGGAGCTAATGGTTTCTGCTAGTTATATAGGGACCAACTTTTATTAGTAAGTCGTGTATAAATTACCAACGTATGTTGTTTGACAGTATAGTTCCCTTAAAAATTCTGGAGATAAAGGGTCAACGAGGGGCCAGTAGTATTCCCCACTCCTAGAGTTGCAATTGCTATGACAGGAAACATTTGTTTATCAATTTAGGGTGTTCACTTATCTTCCCCCTGTATGCAGAATAAAAACATCAACTTAATCAATCATGCACGAAACTCTTTTCTGGGGATTTTTTTGGTGGTACCACCACATTTTTTAGGAGAGAAAAACATTTGTTCACTCAATCAAATAACCTTCACTCACAGGTTAGATCTACTCGCCCACACAACCCCTCCTCCACTCCCTCCACTCCCTTCCTTTAACTATGTCAACCAACCCACAAGAAGATGTATATATAGAATATTTGAACTATGACTGGAAATCATTTACGGAGTTCCAAGACGGTTTACAAGAAATCCTAGACAACTATTTAGCAAATTTGAAAGAGCAAGATGCTTCAGTAACCACAATACCAAGTTTGGATAAACAACAATTGATAGATCAAGCAAAGTCGTTCTTCTTCTGCAATAAAACTGGACATATATTGAACTTGGATGATTTCAATGAATGGAAATTCCATAATGGTGAAAAGTACATCAGAAGCGATCAAATTGAAGAACACACAGAAAGTAAGGGTGGGGACGACAATGACGACGCCGGCGACGAGCCATATACCTCAAATTATCAAGAATTAGTTGAGTTGATTGCTCAAGGTAAACCAATCCCAGGAATAAAACAGATCCCAGATACGGTTTTAACTAACCAAGGTTCAGCAGCCTCGGCTGCTCAAAGAACTAAACCATGGGAAAGAAGTAAACCAGCTAATGGAGAAGATATCGGGGTAGAAAGTACAAACTCTTAGTTAGAATATTTATTTTTTTTGTATATAACATATTATTTTACATCATAATGGGCGATGAATGGCATCTTTTGTTAACACTCTTTTATGCCCATAAAATGAGAACGATGGGGTTCACTAGAGTCAATGGTGCGATGTGGTGGTTATTTATTTGTGCCAAGTCCGTACACTGATTGGAATTTCCTAAACAGGACATTTTTTTTTTCCATGTGGTCACATTAACTATTTTCGGCACTATGTAAGGATATACCATCCACAAACACCTTGATCAGCGACGTAACTAAACACGCTGGTCTCTCTTGTAGATATGGAATGTTAACGAACCATGAACACGTAAGAGAAGAAAAAAAAAAAAAAAGAATTTTTGTCATGTGTCAAACTACCACATGATTTTTCCATTCACTCATTAATACGAAGTGGGCTTATTTCATCGAAACTTGGAGGACGCGAAAGATGGCAATTACAATACCATCTCTAACCGTAGGTTAATTGCCAGAAACAGAATACTATGATGATCTTCCCATCCCCATTCCCCCACCTCATTTATAATTATTCATTTCTTCTAACCACTAGTTCGGCACAAGAAAAAAACCACGTCCAATTTTTTTTCCTTTCACGTCCATTTTGGTGTAAGAAAAAAAGCAAAAAAAAAGAAAACAAAACTTAGCGTTTTGCATTACTGTGTTCACTTTTTTTTCATTGATTTCCTTCCATTAAGGCCCAAAGAAAAAAAAAAAAAAAACATATAAACGTTGAAATTCCACTTCTTTTTCTTTGTATTTTTTTTTTTTTTTTTTTTGGTTTCTCTAACATAATTTGAATCCGACGGATCTAGTGCTTATTCATCGTTCCTTGTATAACTAATTGAAGGTCAAGTCATGTCATATCGTGGTCCAAATCAATTCCAAAACCAGTTTGGTGGCCAACCTCAAGGTATACCTAAACAACAACCTCCACATATCGGTCCAGTCTCGTCATCAAAATCCCCTTTACAAAAATTTGAAGACTACTCCAAACAGGTTGAAGATTTAATTGATGACTATTTTAAAGTCTTGAAACCTTATGTTCCTGCAATTGGTAGAGCCTTCTTGGTGGCTACCTTCTATGAAGATACTTTGAGAATTTTCACTCAATGGAACGAACAAGTGTATTATTTACATAATTACAGACACTACTGGAGATGGTTGACCATAGTGTTCTTGATTAACAATATGCTTATCATGAGTGTGGGATCTACTTTAGTAATTGCTAGAAAGAAAATCAACATTGCCACGGTTGCGTTGATTGTCGTTGTCATAATTCAGGGTATTGCATATGGTCTACTCTTTGATGGCCAATTCGTTTTGAGAAACTTGTCGGTTGTTGGTGGGCTAGTCTTAGCCTTCTCCGACAGTATAGTGAGAGATAAGAGATCCTTGAACATACCTGGATTGCCAATGTTGAACAACCAAGATAACAAAAAATACTTCCTTTTGGCTGGTAGAATTTTGTTGGTCTTGTTGTTTTTGGGATTCGTCTTCTCCTCAGATTTCTCATTGGGCAGAGTGTTTACCATCATCATTGGTTTGTTATCCTGTGTTTCGATTATTGTCGGTTACAAGACGAAATTTTCCGCAGCTATCATGTTGACCGTGTTGTTCTTGTACAATATTTTCACCAATCAATTCTGGGCATATGATTCCCATGATGCAAGACGCGATTTCTTGAGATACGAATTTTTCCAAGTTTTGTCCATTGTTGGTGGTTTGTTGTTGGTGGTCAATGCAGGTGCTGGTGAATTCTCCATTGATGAAAAGAAAAAGATCTATTAGTTTGAAGTTCTTCTAACCTCCCTGTATTAACAGCTGTGTATATTGATCGTATATTTAACTTCATAAAAAAAAAAAACAAGAAAAACAAAAATTGAAGAATAAACTAAAATACATGTAAAGTAAAGTAGAATAATATATATACATACATTGCACCACTGTTTGATGATGCTGCAATAAAGAAAGGGAAAAAAGAAAAGAAATTAATATTTTTTTTTCAAACAAAAAAAAAAAAAAAAAAAAAATATCCATACACACACACAGATCAATTGGTGGCATTACTAATACCATTAACATGTCTAACGAAGATCAACCCAAATGTCCTGTAGACCATTCTACCAGAAATTCATGGTTATCGAAATTAACCGGAAAGAAAGAAGAACCAACTCCCGCTCCTGCCCCACCGCTTCAATCCATTTCTCAAGAACAATCCTCATGTCCCGTAGATGAAAATGCCAGATCTGTATGGGCAAACAATGTCTCCGTCAAAGTAGTTGTCCCAGAGGAAGCCGTAGAAGTATCCAACAACGATTCTACATGTGATTCTGCCAAATTGGCAAACACATTATCTGATACTACCACATCAAATGTGAATTTACCAACCGAAAGAGAATTAAGCTCGATACCCAGAACTTCATCCAACTCCAATTGGATATACCCATCACAGAAACAATTCTTCGAAGCCATGCAGAGAAAGAACTGGAACCCGGAACAGGATGACATGAAGGTGATAGTTCCATTACATAACCTCGTGAACGAACGAGCATGGAGACATATATTAATGTGGGAGCAACCTTATAGTGAAGAAACCAAAGCCAAATGTGGTGGCATTACCTTGACTAGTTTCAAAGGTGACCTGAAGAAATTAACTCCAAGAGCTTGGGTGAAAAGTTTAATGGGATTTGAAAAGCCTTTCGATCGTCATGATTGGAAAATCAACCGTTGTGGTATTGAGGTTGATTACGTTATTGATTTCTACACTGGGGAAAACAGCCAGGTGAACTTGGACGTTAGACCTAAATTGAATAATTGGGAAGGCGTTAAAATGAGAATCTTTAAAGCGTTTGGGTTTTAAAGCAAAGTAGCAATAAATAGGTTTATTTATTTATATTTATATAAATTTAGATATATGTTCTTGTATATACACGTTGATTATTTTCTTCCCATAAATTGACCAGATTGACCCAATTTTTGCATATTTTCACCAACTTGGACGTTGGTTTCGAAATACTTAGCAACACATCTGTCCAAACATAAAGCTTCTTGTTTGGAAATGTCAGATTCACTGTATGATCTGTTAATACATTTAGTGTGACATTGGGACACCAAAGCATTAAACATACCGGTAACCATATCTAATTCAGCTTCAGCTGCTTGAAGCTTTTGTTGACTTGAAATTTGAGGAGCTGCACCACCTAATCCGAACATTGTTTAATCTATATTGAAAGTATCTTTAATGGCAAAAAAAAAAGAACCGAAAGAGTTGAAATTGATAGTTTTCCTCTCTATTGCTCTTTTTTTTTTCCTGCTTTTTCCCCAATGGAAATTTTTCCATGGTTGAAAAATTTTCTAAATGTCGTCATGTCTTCCATGTAATGTCGTTTGCTTAGTTAAAAAAAAAAAAGAAAAAAAAAAACCATAAACTATTTCACATATATACATATATTTTAACCTATTTATAACCCTGGGAACGTAAATTGGATATAACCACCCCATAATAATTCTTCAATTGGCACAATCTTACCCAACTGTTCCATGTCGTTCTTTTTCTCTGGAGCAATTGAAGCTAATCCTTGACACAATGTAAGTATCTTACCATTTATACTTGACGTGCCACCAACATGTGAAATTCTGGCATTCGTGAAATATGAGGATCGACAGGTGTTGGTGTCATCTAGTGCTTGGGTTACATCATGGTAATATCTCATAAATCTCCAGACCTGGGTTTGCGTATTGAAAACAGCAATTCTTAGCAAGTTCTTATTTGTGGCATTTAACTGTAAGGTGGATAATCTCGACACATCCAACTTGTCATCCTTGTGGATATCATTATCAAACAACCTCAAATGATTATTCTTGACACCTCCTAAAAAGAAAATGTAGTCACGCTCCTCGTTCTTGTAATACAACGCAGTATGATGGCAACATCTGAACTCGGCTTCTTTCAATTCTGCTTGGTCGACTTCATTTCCCCTGGTCAATTTCTCTGAAATCTCGTCGTCTCCTGCTCCCAAGGGAATGTTATAATAATCGTAAGCATAGGATTGAATCTTTTCCCACGAACATGTCTTGAACAGGAACTGGTACAAGTCGCCAAAAAACTGGTTGTTTTCAGCACATCCTCCTTGCACAATCAAGGACTTGGAATTGAAAAAATCTTGCATGGTAGTAGATTCGTGTAATTTAGAAGTTTCGCCCGTTGAGTTGAGCTTTTCTGCTCTGGGATTGGCAAGATCAATATCATCACTTGAAGATAGTCCAAGTTCAGTCTTACGTTGGGAGGCATCAAAAGCACATGTCTGTTCCAATGCCGAGTCGTTGTCAATCAAGCTATAAGCAAAATACCCACGAGGCAGTGGCCATGACTGGTTTTTATTCTCGACATATATATCCGCGAATTTATCACTCCCGACCCGAGAAACCAAGGCTTCGTTAAGAAAATTTATGCTATTCAAGAATGGTCGTTCTTCAGTTATCGACATATCTATCTTGAGTAATTCATTTGTTGCTTTGAACTTGGATACCTTTCGCTGAGTACTAGATCCTTCGCTTGTAGTATCTTTCTCATCCGATAAGACAAACCCACCAAAAACAAATATTGAAACATTAGCAAGTGACCTAAACAATACGTTAGATGGTGGGTTGAGCAAAGATAATTTCGTCGATATAGTGCCTGCAGTAGTACTCGTAGAAAAATAGTCTGGAGTGGTTGTATTTATTCTCGATGATTCAACCTTGGCGTCACTGGCAGGACTGGATCTGAAACTATTCAATACTTGTGAAGCATTGTACACTCCAGGAGAGTACCGTGGAGTGGAATCTTCAATGTTCTTGTATTTCGACGAGTCATAAAGTTGCATTGGAGTGGAAGAGGCTAGCCTGATGGGCGACAATGAACGTGTAGGAGAAGATGGTGAACTCGATCTTAACGACGACGCTGATGATTTGTTTATGTTGCTGTTGTTGCTGTTGTTGCTGTTGTTACTAACATTCTCTGTGACTTTCTTTACTGGTGACACTGCTCGACTGCTAGTTGCGGATATTGGATTCAAATATTTCGTTCGTGAACTCTCATTGTATGTCACTTTCAAAGGGTGAGGATTATGAATTTTGTTGTCATTGCGATGTCGATGGAAAATACTTGTTGACCTGGCCAAGACGCTACTCATTTTCGACCATGTACTAGTCCCCGAACTATTAGTACTTGAATTGGTAATAGTTCTGCCTGGTGACGGGGTGGATGGCGAATATTGCGAACTATTACTATGCATTGGAACCAATCTACTGATAGGAGATTTGCGAGGTGCAGGTGGTACAGGTGGTACAGGTGGTACAGGTGCAGTTGCAGGTGCAGTTACAGATGCAGGTGATTGCCCTGAACATTGTGTATCCATAGTCAGTGTCGTTAAAAGCTTGTGTAAAAATGGATGCTTTGTCTCCAGAGTTGATTCCACGTTGTGTAACTGCCTTCCTTGTTGTCGCTGTAGCGCAATATTGGGGGTTGAAGACGACTCGTATTGTACACCAGCATCACTATTCATTTGATTATCTTTGGTATCCAACATGATAGTTGACCATGATAACTCGTTTGAAATATTTGGTTTATTATTCTCGGATTCCTTGGGTTGGTAAACATTCGAACAAATACCCATACCAATTCTACCAACTTTTATACCCGGATTATTAGCCTTCAATTTGATTTTCTTGAATTTCAAGGTGGCCGTGTCAACAATATACCCGTCTTGGTTCACAGAAATATATTTCTCCACCACCCATACGTCATCTTCCTTGTTGTATGAGACCGACTTGGTTTTGATTTCAAACCCACCATAGAAAAAGAAATGTCGTGGCGAAATCCTTGTTGATACCATACCTGACACGTTGCCGGGGAAGTCTTCCATCTCCGAAATATCCAAATAAGTAATTGATCCTCGGGTTGCATTATACTGCAAAAAATGAGGATGGGGTAGCATAACCGGGTTTGTCAAAATCTTTGTATCAACAAATGGCGGTAATTCGTAGGGGAAATACACTTTGATTCTGTCCATTTTTACTTCTGGAGGAATACCTAATTGAGCAAAACTCGTAGCTTTTGACGCATAAATCCCACCAAACATTAATGTTGAGTCCTCAAGTTCAAAATGGTTTTGATAACACATCTTGGGTACTTCTTTCATAAATCCTAATTCCTCGTCGTCTTCCATTGACCTATTTGGTACATTGATTGTTAACCGTGGAACAGCAAAGTATCCTGAAAATGCTCCGATATGCTCGTCTGTCTTTGCGTTTTCCCTTGCCTTTGCCTTAACCTTGGTTTTTGGTTTTGTGGTACCTTTGTCTTGGTTGTCAGATTCCTGATCTTTGGAAGTAATTGAAACTGGGTCTGTATGTGGTGGATCAATCTGGTTCAAACTCATTTTCGGCGTAAACTGGTATTGGTAATCAATATCTGTGCTGATAATTCTGTTACCAGGTGCTTCTCTAGAAAGGTTGTAATTCAACACACTATAAGGAACATGGTAATCTTTAATACAATCCCGTTGTAAAGAGACATCCCGCTGCTCATCAAAGTTTGGCATCTGTCCCGTATCGGGTTTTGCTTCGTGTACACCAGAATCCCCTTTCTGTTCTGGTAGCGAAGAAGAAGAGTCTACCATTGGCATGCTGTCATCTCCTTGATCCATTCTCGTTGCGTCATTAAATTTGTTAAAATATGACGTGGAGGTTGCAGCAGTATTAGTTGCAATGTAGTATTGCCCAACGTGATCTTTTTCTTTATCTTGTTGTTGTTGGTGTTGTTGTTGGAATTGGTGGTGTTGGTGTTGGTGAGGTTGACGATGGTGACGATGGTGGTGTTGATAGCAGTGAGGGGTCTGTATTTGGTTTTCTTGGTTTGAACGAGAAATGGAGGTAAACATTTTGTTCTCGTTGTATTTTGTGTGCAGCAAGAATTGTACGTCACCCATTGTGTTGTAGTGTAAATACGAATTGAATACAGTCAAGACACAGAAGGTTTTGGCGAATAACAATGATATGAACTCGTGGCTGATTGTATAAAGTTTTTATTCTTTATATATACTAACAAGGAGTATATCATCTAATTGTAACTACAAAAAAAAAAAATATTGTCAAGTGATTTTTAATATATAAAAAATATATTATAATCCATTTAATCTTGTGTAATATTATATCGCAACTTGCTATTTTAATGAATGATCCTTCCTTTTCTTTTCTTTTCTTTTTTTCCTAGCAACTTTTAGGGGGGGAGAGTGTGTGTGTTAACTGGGAACCCTTTGATTTATCATAAATAGGTAAATAAAATATAATGTCTGTCTATGTAATGGTAAGTAATATCAGCATAAACTGACTTACAACTACTTTGCTGGTCAATGCATATTCATAATTGCTCGTTTTTTTTTTTTGTTTAGTTTTGTTTTTTGGTGAGTGTCCTTGATATTGTACTTTGGTCATTCGCCCACAATGTGTTAAACATTTACACCAAAAAAATTTTTAAAAAAAATAGAATGGTAGTTGTTATTCCCGATATCCCTTACATACTTGTGTGATTAGACGTTCGGACTAAACATGTCGGCTTTAACTAAGGTATGAATGTCTTGAATGGAAGCATTGATGAATTGTCTGACTTCTAATGCCAACCAGACTTTCATCATACTCAAGGAATTCTCATCCTTCAATAACTCCCTTCCTTCCCTCAGTACACCTAGTCTTCTCAAAACAGGTAATGAACTAAATGAAGTGTTAGTAAATCGGTAATTCTTTTTTTTTTTTTTTCTATTCTGTCTCTGGCTTCGCTACTGGATGAAAAACAGGTTTAACAAATCCAATTCTTCAGTAGGAAACCCAAATACTAATGCGTATACAAACCTTGCAAATAAGTCCAAATTAGGATCCAATTGTCTTCCAATACCTTCCAATAATAGAATTGCCACCACTACAGTTACAAAATCGCCCTCCATTCTAACATGGTGGTTTCTAACCATACTCAAAACTTGATCCAACAAATCTCCAATACTGATATTTCCCAACGTAAACGTTCTTTCTTTCATTCTATCAACCAACTTTTCAACCTTGAGAGCAAATATTTCTTTATTTAAGGCGGTCTCTGGTGTTCTTGATCTTTCAACCATTAATTCACCCGCTTTATATCCATCAAACTCCGACAATGCTTTGAACAAATCAATAAAGTCCACTCGGTCTTTGGCATTCAATTCTGTCACTAATCCAACATCCAAGAAACAAATCTCCGCATGGTATCCTTCCTCATATAACTCTGCCAAGCGTACGCACCATGCATTTGTGTCGTTGCCCAATTTCAACAATTCATTAGTGATGCGGTTTGTCTCTGCTTCATTTGAACTTTTGACTATTTTGTATTCCTTCTTGTGTGGATACAATTCATTCTTGTAAAAACGAACCATCATGTTACCTGGATGTAAATCTGCATGCACAAAGTTATCCAAAATTAACATCTTGAGGAACGCATCTAACCCTTTGTCACTAACCTCTTTGGACAAGTTTTTCCCATAGTTATCAGTCAACGACAACAATTTGCTCAAAGGAATGGCATGGATGTACTCTTCTACAAGTACTTCTCTTGTGGTAAAGTTCAAATACGGTTTAGGGAAATGGATATCCGATCTGCTTTTAAAATTCTCCCTGAATTTGGCCAAGTTCAATGCCTCAATACGAAGATCTAATTGTAACCTCATCAAAATTGCAAATTGCTCAACTTCATCAGGTAACGATAACCACTCCATTGTCGGTAGTACATTTATAATGTTGGCGAAAAATTTCATAATTTTCAAATCTCGGTTAATCTTTATTTCAACGTTGGGGTGCAACACCTTGATAGCTACGTGTTCGTTGGAATTTAAATGTTCCGTAACCACCAAATTCTCAAAGAATAACTCACTCTTCTTTTGGTTCAGTGTTTTCAATACCTGTTCTGCGCGACCTTCTTCGTCTTTGACACGGTCCAAAGCTTTAGGAGATAATTTCCCCAAATAAACCTGAGCAATAGCACCAACACCTAACGGTTTATCCTGAAATTCATCAAAAATTTCATCAAAGGGCAAACCGCCAAAACTTTTGGAGACAATTCGTTTGGTAACCTCCAAGGAGTGGGGTTTGGCATTTGAATGTAAGCTCCCCAATTCATTACACATTTCTGTTGGGAAAATATCCGTTCTTGAAGCAGCCCATTGTCCGAGTTTTATAAAGGAAGCCCCGGCGATCTCGGCACTCCATCTTAAATATCTATACCACAAAGTGGCGCCTGATCTCACCACATTGCCATCCTCAGACCTATGCTTTCTACCAAACCAACAAATTGGAGACACTAGTAAGACAGGGATAAATATGCACGACAATTCAATGAACCTGCTAAACGTCACCATGGGATCAATTACATAGTCTTCAACGGCAAATCGCAAGTAATAAAAAAGCCTGATTATTAAATTTGGATGATTCTTCTTCGTTTCTCTAAACTCTTTATATTGTTCCTGCTCTTCCTGTTGCGAGGATTGGTATAATCCAAGCTCAAAGGTTTCAGAACCCTTTGCTGGACGTAAACGATGAATAGTTGAATCCAATGCATGCACGTCATTGTCAATCAGTTGTTGATATAAATAATATGACCCTACTAGCCCTGTTGATATGCCCATAAAAACTGCCGAGCGGGAGATAGGGAACCTATATGGGAAACCATTGGTTCTGGATGATGTGTGTCGTATTAGTGGTTTGGAGATACTTGATATGGGGAATCTTCGTATTGGTGATTTGAATATATGTATCATTATAAAGGGAACAACAATCCAATTTCTATACTTCTATGGTTTTCTATGAAAAAAAAAATAACAATTAGTACAATGCTATAAAAACAAAAATTACAATAAAAGGAAAGAAAAGATATAAGGAAAGTATGTTGTAAAAAAAACCAAAAAAAAAAAAAAAAGCCAAAAAGAAAAGGACCACAGCAACCAAAGCAAATAGCAATAATTAGAAATGGTAAAAGGTGAAGATGAAGAAGAAGAAGAAAAAAAAAAATTCTAATCTATAAGAATCTGCGAGATTTACTATTTGTGTGTTTCTATGATTTTTATTTTTGCCCTGTGTGTTTTAGTTAAACCGGGGAACCGCGGTTTTTCAGGAGCTACCACTTGTCTTGGATTTTAGGTGGTTTCTTAGTATTGATGTCCATAATCCAATAGTTGAAGCTCCTTTGGGGTTAGTTTGCATACCTCTTCTAGCAACAATGCCATCGTGTGCATTCCAAACATCTAAGAAAACAGGGATCTTAATCCAATCTATCTCGTTCAAGTTCTTCACAATGAACTGTTTATCTTCATCCAAAGGTAATTGAAACTGGGGGTCCTTAAATAACGGGAATGAAGGATAATCTTGTAATGTTATTATTCTCTCTGCAATCACCTTATCACCCAACTCACGGTCAACTTCAACAAGGGGAGGGATATCTTCTTGCTCATTATCAATAAAATTGACTGCGTCAGACGATTCCTCAATACTGCCGTAGTTTTGTTCGTCCACTTCATCACTTCTGCTGGTTTTACGCATCAATTGTTCTTCAGCATACAACATCCCCTCCATAGTTTGCTCGGCCATATTAGAAGTATCTCCTCTGAACGATTCATGCCTATCCAAAGTCCTCCTGGCTTCTCGTCT
Source organism: Candida tetrigidarum (assembly GCA_030557055.1). Classification (NCBI taxonomy): domain Eukaryota; kingdom Fungi; phylum Ascomycota; class Pichiomycetes; order Serinales; family Debaryomycetaceae; genus Candida; species Candida tetrigidarum. The sequence continues at coordinate 31,571 of JAKTVF010000108.1, forward strand.
TTCGATTCCTGTTTTGTGATCATCGGGATCAATTGGTGAATGTCCATACACGAAACTGGTTACCCTCTTCCAATGTTCAGAAATAGCAGGGGCTTCTATAATCTTGATCTTGATAAAACTGTAAACTGAAACGACAGTAGTGCTAACAAATACCAACGGGATCCAAAATGGCACAACAAAGGAAGCTAGTAGCACAATAATCAAAATCTTTGTCCATTTGTACCTTCTGATAAGTGGGGTTTCTTCCTGGATATTCCCTAGGAATGCTTTCTTATCTTCGAGACTCAATTTATTGGTCTTGGTCAAATCAACAAATTTTGGTGTGACAACTTTGTTAGAAATTTTCACCTGCGGTAAGTTTTCCAAATAGGCGATCTTAATCTCGTCGAATTGTTCAAATGGGGAATAGTTAGTAATATACGAAGTGAAAAATGCCACGGTTCTATCGTTTCTAATGTTTGCCAACAATACATGTTTTTGAAATTTCTTCAACCCAATTAAGAACTTTTCGTTTGGATCTGCCATCTTCACCAAAATCTTATCGTAATCAGAAATAAACAACTGGCCACCCGATTTGCCAAATAAATATGGTCCCACTCTATTAGCTATGAAATCAAATAAATTGTCGTTGAAAAATTGAACTCCAACATGGGGAGTAGCAAATGTGGTGAAAAACACGGGGGTTATCTTATCGAAAAACTTCAACTCGTATAACAACCCAATGACATATCGTGACAATAATCCACCCAATGAATATCCAACAAAACTGACCTTGGTGACATTCAAGTTATTCTTTTCTTTGAGCGACTCGATTTCATAGAAAATTTCACTAACTATCTTCTTACTATTGAGTTCTAATCCATCATAAGTTTTCCAAAACCGAAAACATGACGGTTTGATAGTAGCAATGGCATCCTCGGTTGAGTCCGGCAAAGAATCTTTGATGAATTGTTCTATTGTTTCCATGTGGGATGCTGTCCCCCAAAGCCCATGGATAAGAACAAACAAATGAGTCGATTTAGCCGTATCTGACATGGTTGCTGTTGTTGTTCTTTTTTTTTTTTTTTTTTTTTTTTAAATCCCATGAAGATATATATATTATGGGGAAAAAGAATGTGGGTTATAAAGTCTATAGTTTACAACAATGATTAGACGCATTTTTGATGAATGTGACAAATAAAAAATAAAAATAAAAAAAAAGATCCACAAAACCATCACGCACACGTTCTTTCCCTGTCTTTTTTTTTTGGTTGTATGTTTTTGTTCCCTGTCAATATTATTTACTCGCTTAAAGCAGGGTACGTTCTATTTTTTTTTTTTTTTTTTTTATCCCCATGAACTCCGAAAAGTGTGTCTGGGTGTATATTATATTTGTAAACAAAACTATTTGGCATCGTATAGAATATCATTCAATCCCACGCTATACATAAACGCATCTAATGGCCCTCCATACGACAGTGTCGTTGAAGCGTTTGTAGAACTTGTATCAGATGAAGGCAGGTATTGATAGTGATTTGGGGTTTGCTTCTGCTTTTGTATTTGGTTTTGCGTTTGGTTTTGATTAGACGACCCTTCTGGGACATTTTCGTTGGTTCCACTTTCTTGGTACGGTTTCGTTGTCATTAAATAAGGAATATTGCTATTTATTGATTGTTTCATGGTCGCCATGGGTAACAAGTTGCCAAAATTATCAATAAAATTGTCGTAATCCTCATTAAATGGAATGTTCGCCTGTGGAATACCAAAAATATCAGGATCAGACGTGATCTGTTGTTGCGGTTGTTGTTGCTGCTGCGGTTGCGATAATTGTTGTTGTTGCTGTTGTTGCTGTTGTTGTTGTTCTTGATGTTGTGGTGACTTCTGAGTTGCATGAACCTGTGTTTTCTCAATATATGCCGAAGGTTCTTTGGAAACTTCAACTTTAGTTTCAAGTTGCTTGGTACTATTACCCACCTCATCAAGACCAAACTTGTCCATTAAAGATTGTTGCATTTGAGCAATGATATTCCTGAACCTTAATGATATAGGGTTTGATTTCGAGTAGTATTCAAAAATTCTCTTCGACGAGTTCAAATAACCCATTTGTTTCCGCGGTGAATATCCATCTTCTTTGGTGTACCCATTCTCTTCTAGATACAACAACGACAACCCAATAATTAGTGCAGCCAAGAAACAGGCGTGGGTTAATCCATGCAGTTCTGCCCTGGCACTAAGAAACTGGACCGAATCTATATAGTTCTCGACAAGCTGGATGATGAGCGCCGATGACTTTGCTGTTGCTTTACAGAAATTACACATGGCAATCTCCGGTCTGGTTTTGGGTCTCTTTAAAATATTCTTTCTCCTCTTTTTCTTTTTAAATATAAGGTACATGAAAAACGGACGGCAAAGTAAGGCAATGGCATATAATTGGATCAAGTGCATCATCAATAGTGACATTTTGGTATCTGAACCATCCACAGTACCGCGTGGCTTTGGGTGGGAAACAAACACTTTATCGATTTGCAACTCTTCTGGTAAGTTTAAACTCCACAACTTTAATTCAATCGCTAGTTTTTCTGCCTTGTATGGATTGATTATACCATCAAGATAAAAGTTTCGCACCACCTTACCTATTAGTTTTGCAATCTTGCATGTCTCAATGATGCATTGGAATCTAAAGCTTTTAATGGGTTTCCCATCTTCTCCAAGGTCATAGATATCTTCACAATCCAAATCGTCCCAATCATAATCATCAATAATTAATGGACGTCCTAGTAATATGGATGTGATACGGTCCAACAAATACAACGATCTGAACAACCTCCGTCTATGAAGTATGTAATTACGATCCTTGAATGATTCGTTGATGTATCTTCTATGCAATCCTAACGCTTGTGCATTTCTAATTGCCATACCCAACATTAACCAGGCAGTATTTCTCTGTTGTCTCGCCTGGTAGTAGCAGAATGCCAACGAATATGCTTCAGTTATCCATAATTTCCCTGCGCTCATGTGTTTTTTTGTCAAATAAAACCCAAACTCAAAATACGCAGACGATTGCATCGTTGGCGATTGCAATTCTTTTAATATTGGGTGGTTATTGGCTTCTGCAAAAAGTAAACCCAATGAAATCACCAAATTAAGCAAAGCGATTTTATCAGACAGACACTCGCTGTAATTGGTGTATACCGGTGTGACAACGTTCGCCATGAAAAAACCAGCATCAAAAAAATAACATGCTTGTTGGATGTTGGAATAGAAAATCTTGATAATTTTATCTGAAATTTGCTTACTTGGAAGCGCAACTTGTAAAATCTCCATCGATTCATCTGGTTCATCAATCACTTCTAAGGAATCGGTCTCCGAAGTGAATTTAGAGGGTCCCATCTTTTCTAGGAAGATATTTCGACACTCAAAAAGAAAAGAGAGAGGTGAACTTTCTCCAACATAACGCAAGTTGCCCTCTGAATCGTATAGTACCTTGGGAGGTTCTCGTTCTTCTTCCATGATGATTCTCCTGGCAACCGCTTCGTCTCTCGCCACATCGCTTTTATTAAGTTCGTCTTGTTTGCCATCGGCACTGGAAGTTGTGCCAGTAGAACTACCATCTGTAGGTATTGCATCACCATTCTTGTTGTGGCTGTTAGTGATGGTATTGTTACCATTGTCATTGTTATCTTCTATATCATTTTTATTTTCATTGTCATTGTCATTCTCATTTCCATCGTCATTTCCATTGGCGTTGTTGTCCAACCTGTGTAATGGGAAAGTCAATAAAGTTTCAAATTGCTGTGGTATCTTTGACTTTTTGGTCAACATTTTTAAGGTCTTTTTATCGATCTGGTCATCGTCCTTTCCATTCTTAGTGATTGCAGCAGTGCTTGGTTTATTTCTAACAGTTCTCTTCTTATTCTTACGACGAATGGTTCTCCTATCTATGATACTAAACTCGCATTCAATACCCTTTTTGGTACACAACTCACATGGGACTACTCCAGAACATTTGAATTTCCTCTTTTTACAATAATCACATGCCCTCGAAACTTTTGTTCTTTTCTCCAAATCAACATCCATGGTGCATTTAAGGTTTGTAGGTAAATGATTGGAAAGATCGGTGTACAAATGAAGAAGATTACCTAAAAAGTGTTGTTAAAAAGAAAATGATAAAAATAATAATGATAATAATAATAATAATAATAATTAACACTCCCAGATACACCGCAAGAAAAAAGCTAAAAACAAGCAAAAAAAAAAAAAAAAAATTAAAAAGAAAAATCAAAAAAGTGGAGTTCTGTGACTTGTGGTGTAAAAAAATTAAATAATAAATATTTCACAACCCTTTAATCGGTGAGAAAGAGCGAGATTATATGTAAATTAGTTAGCTTCCCTGTTTTGTTTTTTTTTTTTTACTGAGCCCAAAGCTTCGTACAAAAAATCCAACAAATCTACGCCACGATCCGCTGACAAACAAAAAAAAAAAAATACGGAAATACCAGAAAGAGAATTTTTGAGAGCCTCAGTGAGTGTGCTTTCCTTAAACTATTAATATTCCAGACAGTCAATGAATTCATTACCTTCAGATATCAAGCTTCCGCCTGCTGATATCAAACAAACAATTGAGAAGACCGTTGGGTTTGTCGTTAAGAATGGTAAGTCGTTTGAAGAGCGATTACTAAATAACAACAAGAATAACAAGTTTAATTTTATCAAGCCCGATGATGAGCATTATCCATATTATTCCTGGAAGCTATCTACTACGCAAGGACAATCAGGAGATACTCAAGGAGGATCTAATGGCGACCAGGAAGTTATTATCCCCACCCCAAGACAGTTGTCTTTTTTGATTGATTTACCTGTCATTTCAAAATACGATTTGGATGTCATCAAGTCGACAGCTCTATACATAGCCCAGACTGGTAGAGAAACGATTCCGGATCTACTAAACCATGAGACAAAGTTAGGGAAGAAAGCTCAGTTTGAATTCATGAAGGACACACATTCATTGAACGGTCTATTCCGAAAGTATGTGGACCAATATGAGAATGTAATAGAGCTTTATCGGAATGACAATCATCACCCATTACATGGCCATCTACAGCCCAGAAAACAAAGATTCTCCATATTAGCAGAATCTTATGATAGAGCACAGTATATCAAACAGAATAAAGTGAATGAGAAGAGGGCCAAGGAAGTTGAAAGAGAACGGCAATTGCATTACGCACTGATTGAATGGCAAGACTTTACCCTAGTTGCCAAAGTGGACTTTGATGCCATAGATGAAGTTCAAGAATTGAGTGTGCCGTTGAACAGAGAAGATTTGATTAAGAGATCTCTTGATGCTAAAAGTAAAGAAGTGGAATTACCAAAATTAGCAGCCCCACGAACGGAAGAGCCAAAACAAGAAGCGGAGCACCATGATGATGGTAAGAACAAGGAGGAGGAGGAGGAGGAGAAGGAGGATAAACAAGTGGCAGCTGCGGTGCCGGGTCCATTTAAAGGTATGAAGATAAAACCTGCTGGTACTTCGAGGCTTAAGAAGTCCGCAGTTTCTACCACCAATACCATAAAATGTCCAATTACTGGTAAGCTCATCGCAGAAGCGGAGTTTGATACCCATCTTCGAACATTGTTGCGAGACCCGAGATACAAGAAAGAACAAGAGAATTATATAAAGAAGAATTTCACTTATGCTTCCAACATCACAACCGATCAGGTGTACGAAAATATTAAACGACTTGTCAAGAAGAGATCAAGCGCAGAAGATGGACTGCAGAGTAAAAGATTGAAGTAGAAGTATGTTACTATTTTTTTTTTTACCGTAATACAAGTTTTTTTTTTATATATTAATAAAGATGAAAAAAGAGGATACTAGAAACACAGATATACTATGAAACAAGTGTATATATATGATGACCAATTATACAAAATAATGAACAAAAAAAACCCATCTCTTACCTATTCATTTTCATTCAAAACAAAAAAGGGAAAAGCTTAGTTTTTCAAAGATTCAGCTCTCTTTTTCTTGATTTCAGCCTTTTCTTCTTTTCTTTCGTGCAATCTCTTGGCCAATAATTGAGCGTATTCAGCAGCAGCATCTCTTTGTTGTTGAGCGTTCTTGACTTTCTTGGCTTTCAAAGCTCTCTTTCTTTGCAAGGTTTGTGGGGTGACCAATCTTTGGATCTTTGGAGCTTTAGTGTAAGTTTTGTCACCTTTGGTAACTTCTCTTCTGACAACAAAGTCTCTGACATCATCTTC
>JAKTVF010000109.1:0-37474 GCA_030557055.1 Candida tetrigidarum
TTTTTTTTTTTTAATTATCTGCGAATCAAAATAATTTTTTTTTTTTTTTTTTGCTATTAATTAGATTGGAAATACTATCGTCATATTTTCATATTGATCAACATCATCATCAACATTAAATGAGAGGTATGTATATTAGCAAAGATAGCTCAACCAATTGAAATATAAGTATATAGTACTAACATGTTTTTTTTTTTGGAATAGATTATAAAGTAGTAGTGTTAGGTGCTGGTGGTGTAGGGAAATCGTCAATTACTGTGCAATTTGTTCAAGGTGTTTATGTTGAAAGTTATGATCCCACAATTGAAGACTCATACAGAAAGCAAATCGAGGTTGATGGAAGAGCCTGTGATTTGGAAATCTTGGATACCGCAGGGGTGGCGCAATTCACTGCTATGAGAGAATTATACATCAAAAGTGGTAAAGGGTTTTTATTGGTTTATTCCGTGACTGACGAGAACTCGCTCAAAGAATTATTAGCTCTTCGTGAACAAGTATTAAGAATCAAAGACAGTGACAACGTGCCAATGGTATTAGTGGGTAATAAATGTGATTTAGAAGATGACCGTGTGTTAAGTATAGAGGATGGGGTCAAGGTGAGTCAAGATTGGGGCTTAGTGCCATTCTACGAAACCAGTGCTATGTATAAAACAAATGTTGATGAGGCATTTATTGATGTTGTAAGACAAATAATGAGAAAGGAAGCAGCTATAAGTGCAGAAAAGAAACAACAGAAAGAATTACAAAAACAGCAACAGCAGCAACAACAAGAACAATCGCAACAGCAAGGACAATCAACTACCGGAAACAATTCTACAGCTTTTGCTCAAAAAGGAGCAGCTACAACTAATAACAATAATAACAATACTACTGCCAATAATACTGAGACATTTACCAATGGGAGAAACAAACAATCAACCAAAGAAACTCCAAAGTCTAGCTCCGGAAGCAAGTGTTGTACGATAATGTGATACCAAAGAAAAACCGCGAGGGAGCGGGAGCGGGAGCGAGAGTTTTCTCACTTATTTCCGCCTCCTCTCGTCAACTTACTACACTCACTGAAAAAATTGAATATCGATAAAAAAATAAATACATAAAAAAGAAAAAAAAATAATACACACGCTCTCAAACATAAACGTAATACACTTCAAGAATATATATTAAGAACACGCGTCATTTTCAATGGTGAACACGAAAAAGGTGATTATATATCTTTTATACTCATCGTAATGTTAAAGTCAAACTATAATAGGGGGTTTTTAATACTATATAGGAAATCTTGGTTTTGGTTTTGTGTAAACAAGTAACAAGACATGGTAGCATTACTATACAAAGAAGCCAAGTCAAACTTATGCAAGTAAAAAGACAATAACCAGTTTAAAGTTTAGTAGCTGCATCATAAGTAACATCGGTATAATCCCAGTAGAAACTGACTTCAGTTGGGTTAGTAATGTTAAGACCACATTCCTCAGTGATATTATACCCACCAATTCTTTCATTAACATAGTCTGCAAAATCATCCAACTTACATGAGAATCCTGGACCAGTGGCACATTTAGGAATTGGAACAACAGCATCATTGATGATGTATCTAACATACGATTCATTACTGCATTGGTATTTTTCAGTGTGGATTCTAGCACCTTGTGGAGCAATAGAAGCATGAGAATACGGATTTGGGAAAGGGATATAATCAGTTGGTAAATCTTCAGCAATATCAAACAATCCTAAAGCAGCATGATAAATTGCTATATCACCACTATGAGCAAAGGATAACCAAACTTTATTTGGATTGGTATTATCTTTTAATAATGTTAATGAAGAATTAAGCAAAATAGATCCAACAAACCTATTCTGGGGATTACCTGGACCATCAGTGTAATATTTCTCTAAATCATCACCATATGAGAATTGAAGCAATTCTTTATTGGTGAATACATTACAGAAGGGACTGTTTCCTCGGACATTAAGTTCATAAGCACACCAGTCGAAGAAATCATACGCATCTGAATCAGTCAAATTTAAACCTGGGTTCTGGTCTTCTAATCTTTTAACAATATCATTCAAATAAGAAGTGTTGTATCTTTCAACAATGTGCTCAAAAGCCAGGTCGTCGTATTTGAGACAACCATGTCTTGGTGTTAAGGAGTTGATTCTAGATTCCCTCTTGGGTGGAAGTTATTTACTTTGAGAGATAAACTTTGGAAGAGTAATCTTATAGTTGAAGAGTGTCTTCCAAAGTGCATCACAGAACAAGAATCTTCTCCTATATCTGATCAAAAGATGATTACTCATTAGAAGAACACAGTCTACATTATATTTGGTCCATATCGGCTTTTAGCGGACTTTAGTTATCATGTAGTTTAATTTCTTTTTAGCTACGGTGTCTCTTACTAATTAACATTCCGTTACATAATCATTCCTTACACTTACACCATGGAGAGAGAGAGAGAGAAAAAAAAAATTTCTCAGATCTCGGGTCCAGTGAAAAATTCAAAAACATATAATATATAACAGCCACATTTGAAGATTAGAAAAAAAAAAAAAAACTTTTCTTATCTACCACCAACATTCAACCGCCCTGTATATTCCACTATGATAGGGATAAACAGATTGATATTCTCCAGGGTTTTGTCAAATTCATGCAAGAGAATACCTTGTACTACAAGTCCATTAAGACTTTCAATCAAATCTATACGACAACTGCATGCTCGACCAACGTCGATTTTACAACAAGTTAGATTCAACTCTACAGTTTCAACAGGCAATGACCAATCAACAGGCACTGAAACACCCCCACCACCACCGAAAACAAAGAAGCGACCTAATATGAGGCGTGATATTCTTAAATTATTAAGACTAGCTAAACCAGAATCGAAATTGATCTTTTTTGCATTACTTTGTTTAATTACAACTTCAGCAACTTCTATGGCATTACCTTTGATAATGGGTAAAATTATCGATACCACTAGTCCGGATGATGACGAAAGGAAAGAAGATAAAGAGAATGATGAGGAAAGCAAGAAAAGTCTCAATGATAAGTTGATATTTGGATTGCCTCAAACACAATTTTATTCAGCATTGACAGTGTTGTTCATCGTCAGTGCTAGTACTAATTTTGGACGTATTTACTTGTTGAGATCCGTTGGAGAAAGATTAGTGGCAAGATTAAGATCTCGTGTATTCCTGAAGATATTAGCACAAGATGCTTATTTCTTCGACATTGGTCCTACTAAAGTTGGAATGAAAACCGGTGATTTGATTTCAAGAATTTCTAGTGATACTCAGATTATATCCAAAAGTTTAAGTATGAACATCAGTGATGGTATGAGAGCCATTATCAGTGGATGTGTTGGGTTGTCTATGATGGGGTATGTTTCCTGGAAATTGACACTATGTATGAGTTTGATTTTCCCACCCTTGATCATAATGTCTTGGTTTTATGGTCGTAAAGTAAAAGCATTGTCTAAATTGATCCAAGAGAATATTGGGGATATGACCAAAGTCACTGAGGAAAAATTGAATGGTGTCAAGATTATCCAATCGTTCAGTCAGCAACAATCAATGGTTCACAAGTATAATCAAGAAATTAAGAAAATCTTCCAAAGTTCAATGAGAGAAGCCAAATTGTCTGGGTTTTTCTATTCAACTAATGGTCTCATTGGAAATGTTACCATGATTGGATTATTAATCATGGGCACAAGATTGGTGTCGATGGGAGAATTAACCATTGGTGATTTGTCGAGTTTTATGATGTATGCCGTTTATACTGGTAGTTCTGTTTTTGGATTGGGGAACTTCTACACCGAATTGATGAAAGGAATTGGTGCTGCTGAGAGAGTATTTGAATTGGTAGAATACCAACCAAAGATATCCAACAATTTGGGTAGAAAAGTTGACAATTTAGATGGGGACATTTCCCTTAGAGGTATTAATTTCAAGTATCCATCACGTCCAGATTCTGTTATATTTGAAGGATTAAATCTCAATATCAAACAGGGGGAGAACGTATGTCTTGTTGGTCCATCAGGAAGTGGTAAATCAACAGTCAGTCAATTGCTTTTGAGATTTTATGATCCAGATCAAGGTACGATCTCCATTGGTGAAGACGAAATCTCGGAGCTTAATTTGAACCACTATAGAACTCAATTGGGTTACGTTCAACAAGAACCATTGTTGTTCAGTGGTACTATCAAAGAAAATATCTTGTTTGGCAAAGAAGATGCCACCGATGAAGAAATCCAAAGAGCTATAGAGTTGAGTTATGCATCAAATTTCATCAAGACATTACCAGATGGATTAGAAACCAAAGTTGGAGCATCACAATCCACTCAATTAAGTGGAGGCCAAAAACAACGAGTTTCCTTGGCTAGAACATTAATCAGGGATCCAAAGATCTTGATTCTCGATGAGGCAACTTCTGCCTTGGATTCAGTCAGTGAAGAGAAGGTTATGAGAAATTTGATCGAGTTGAATAAACAAAAAGGAACCACTGTGATCTCAATTGCCCATAGATTATCCACCATTAAGAACAGTGATAGAGTGGTTGTATTCAACCAAGACGGACAAATTGTCGAGGATGGAAGTTTTAATGAATTGCATGATGATCCAAACAGTAATTTTAACAAGTTGTTAAAGAGTCATAAAATGGAATGAGTTTGTAGTTTTACAATTGCATGTATATAAACTTGTACATATAGAAACGTACGATTTTATTGGTATCAATATTTTTATTATCACCAATTTTTAGTATGGCGTGTGTGGTTTTGTAGTTGCTTCATGCCAGACCATGTCTGTGAATCCCCGTCAATTGTCTCCACCTCCCTCCCCTTGTAAAAAAGGCGTTGCGTGGCATTGTAAACCTTTTATTTTTGCGAGGTATTAGAAATGCAATCCTATGACGTATGGTTAATGCACACAATTTAGCCCTAGCGCAAAGTAATTAAGGTTGAGAAAAAAAATCACAGGCTAAAAACAATCTTTCCCAATTGGGAATAAATTGACTTGATTGAGATGAGCTCACACCCACAGACACACACATTAGCTTTATTTTTATTGTAGTTGACGACCACGTAGGTAATTCCCATGAGACAAATGGGATCTACAAATGGCTAATGATTGGCCAGAATTCTAGTTTCATGTGTAATGTCTTTCAAAGTTGGGACGGAGATTAAACAATAGACTTAAATAACAATCACAACGACCGCAAGGACAAAAAAAATAAAACTAAAATAAAAAAATCCGTAGAGGAAACGGACGAGGTGGAATTTATCCATGAATTCCGAGGTCCCGCTATTTATATTATTTTATTTTATTCTTTTGCAGTTCTAAAGAGAGACAGAATTTTTTTTTAGATGTGTGTGACCGATTTAAAAATTTTTAGTAAGAAAACTGTAAGGACGATTGTGTGCGGATTAAATTAAATTATTTTATTTACTATTGTAGAGTAGGGTGATCACACAGCAAGGCTTAATAATATTCATCGGATAGAATGGGAACTCGATTAGTTACCCACCGTATCAAAGGGTAGTGTGAGATGTGATTGCGTTTTTACGTAGCAACTTTAACAAAACAAAAAAATAAAAGTTAAAAAAATTCTTCGTTGTTCAAGAACAATATGTACCACGCGTAATTCCTTTTAACCTGGAGTTTGTAAATCGAACTTTCGGCCGTGGGTTCGCTTCCTTCGGTTTTGCTGTTTTGGTTGATTTATATATAACATACCCCTAGTTTCTGGCATCTTTTTAATAATAATAATTTTTTTTATTTATTTTACTTTTATTTTCTTTTCAATAAAACCTGCTTCTTATTACTTTTTTTCTTATTTCCTCCCCCACATAATTATTTCTTAGCATTTGATTGTGATAATTTATTATTTTGAATTTTTTTTTTTTTTTTTGACAACTACCTTAACAAATCCTTTCGAAAGCGGCTATAACAGATTTTATTTGATTTCTTGATTTTCTTTTTTTTTTTATGAGATTTAGATTTCATCAAGATAAACCAATAATTAGACAACCTTAAATTCCCCCTTTTTCAATTAGTCAAATAAGAGAAACACAATGTCATTCTACAAGAAGGTGGCGCATACTTTGATCCCTGAACCAATCCACAATCTAGCAACTCATCACGGGTCTGGTGAGGATAAGTCCGACAAAGACAAAGTCAAAGACAAAGATATAGACAAGGAGAAACGTAATAGCTCTAGCAATGACAGCAATTCCCTCAAAGAAAAATCAACCTATCATTCCATGTCAGGAAGACTTGATTACGAAGATGAAAGTGATGATGACGATGATGCTGCAAAATTAGAAGAGGGATGTAATTTTTTCACAGGTTTGTTGGATTCAACTACTTTATGTTCAGGGTTAGGATCCATAAACAACTTGAAGAAACAGTATTTGGATGATTTACTCAAGAAAAGTGGATTGCATGGTCCAAAACAATCTCAGCAATCCGAAAAACCTCATCTATCACAACAACAACAACAACCACTGCCACAACGCCACCCACTCAACATACTACACCGTCATGACAAGAACAATAGAAATCAATCCATTGCTAGCTCTCTTGACAGTACTAAAGAACTGCCACTCAGTAGAATGCAGCAATTTTCCAGTGATGACTCTGATGAAACACAAGATTCCGATGAGGAAGATTATGATGATAACGACTTTGAAGAAGAAGAAACCATTGCAGATGATTTACAAGCAACCAAAATCTCCGATGACAAGACACCAACCACCACTACAACTGGAACTGCCACTACAGCAACAGGAACAGCCACTACAGCTTCTTCTACTTTAGAACCCCAATCGACTCCAGGTGTAACACAGGTCAAAGCAGCAACTCAAACCAAAGTTGCTCAAATCCCAGATGAGTTATTAGAAGGACTCAATCCTTTACAGAAGTCCGTTGTTACTAATCTAGATCCTCATTCCATTAAAGAAGGTGTTCTAATTAAAGTCAAACCTACAGAACATCCAAATGAGGAGAGTCTCCGAGATGAAAAAGAACAAATCCAAGAGAAAATCCAATTGCGTCTCAAAATCGCTGACAAGTTACAAAAAGTTTTCAGTTTGGATGACACTGACCAATTTCTTGGTAACTATAGTTCATGGTTGATCAAAGATGTCTTGTTACAAGGACATATATACCTCACCAAAGAGGCGCTCTTGTACTTTGCCTTTCTTCCAAAACGGTTTTCATTTGAACACGCGTCAGAAGTGTTGAATGTTGATGATTCTTCCAATATCGTGCATAAAGGTACTTTGAGTTTCAAGTCAGGAAAATATGGTGAGGCTATTATTAATGCGGTGGTGCAACATAGGTACTGGGCTATTTTACGATCTGAAACATTAAGTATTTATTCGTCAGCCACCGATTTGTACTTCCCAGTTTTGGTTATTGATATTAAAACATGTTTATATGCCGAAGTCATCGACAAAGAGAAGTACGGTAAAGAAGCTATATCACCAATCAATAGAAGTGGTGCTCAAAGTCCAAATGGAGGAACAATGTCAGGATTATCTACTCCAAGATCCAACTCGTCTTCTACATTAGAAGATACTGCGTCAGAATTAAATAGTATGCTTTCTGGTGAGTCATTCTCCCCAACAGAAGATAATATAGAATCCACATCAACAAATGTGTGGTTCAAGTTGGTCACCAAGAAAAAGACCTACAAATTCCACTGTGACAGTTCATTTTCAGCTCGTCAATGGTGTAATAACTTGACGAAATTGATTTTCCAACACAATAATGCAAATTCAAGTAGTGAAGTGTTGATCAAAATTCCAATCAGTGATATTCTTGAATACAACAAACGAACATTATTCCATGAAGATGGAGAATACGGCATCGATGAAGCCACCAATGATATACCTTTGAATTTGTCTATAAAATATTTGAGTAACGTATCCACCACTACTGATAACAAGAAAAAGAAAGAAAAATCCGGGAAGAAATCCAAAGGAGGACAGGATGAAATTGTCGTTGAAGAAGTCAACTTTTTGTTCCCGAAAAATGGTGTTGGTTTCTTTGATACTTTTGACACAGTGATGCATGGTGGTAATCTGAGTAATGATGATGCGGCATCGAGGTTGTCTTCTCAGGACTCAAGAACTTCATTAAAATCAATGTCAACTTTGAGACCATCTTCAAACGCTTTGGTAAAGACAGTTCAAGATTTCAATAGGATTGACGAGGAAAATGATGATACGTCTGCGTTGAAAAAACTAGGCAGAACTATTACTGGTTCCACCAGGCTATTTAAATCGCATACTGTTGGTTCGCAGGATAGACCTAGTATTGCTTCGCTAACTTCTGGTGAGAATGGTGGTGAGAATGACTCCCATTTAAATTTACCTAGACAATTATCTGAAAGAGGATTACAGAGTTTGGATATTTCCTTTGTCACTAGTCTTAAGAAAATGGAAGATGCTTCGTCGAGGTACGAGAAGCCGCAATACATGCCTGATGAGTTACCATTACCAAGCAACTTAACTGATCCATTTGAAGTGAAGAAACCGAGTAAAAAACCACTTCTGAAGAGTATCAAAGCATTGGCCAATGTTGGAGGTAGATTGTCGGCAACTCCTATACACTACGACAAGGATAGTAAATATTATGTTGAAAAAGCTGAAGAAAGAGAAGAATCGCAAAGAAATTTCCAAACTCATTTCTCTACCAATTCCAAATTGCTTGCAGCCTATTATGGCCACTTGATTAGAACTGTTCCTGTGTATGGTAAGTTCTACGTTTCAGAGACGGAATTATGTTTCAGAAGTTTATTACCGGGTGTGTCAACAAAGATGGTGTTACCAATGTTGGATATTGAGGATATCAAATTATCAAGTACACTGAAATTAGCTTATCACAGCGTAACATTGATGGTCAATGGTGGTGAAGAATTGAGTGTTGAATTTGGATCATCCAAAGCCAGAGATGATTTCCAACAGACGGTGCTTACTCAAATGGAAAAACTTCATTCAAATGAAGGGTTCAGACCAGAACCACACCAATGGGGAAGCAACTATGATGTTGAATTGAGCAAAACCAGAATGGAATACACTGATTCCGAGAGACGTCATATCCAAAACAATTTTGATGACACACAAAAGAATATCCAGTTGGCTGAACAAAGAATTGAATTGGCTAGAGTCAGAATGTTTGAGGATAGGTTGATGGCTGCTTCTGGTTTAGATGTTCCAATTGTTTTGGAAGATTCACCATTTTTCAAAACGGAAATGAGACCATCGACTTCATATAATATTACGTTGTTGACTATTGGGTCAAGAGGTGATGTCCAACCATATATGGCGTTAGGTAAAGGTTTGATTAAAGAAGGACACAATGTTACTATTGCTACTCACGGGGAGTTTGGAGATTGGATCAAAAAGAGTGGATTAAATTTCAAAGAAATTGCCGGTAACCCTGCCGAGTTGATGTCATTTATGGTTACTCACAATACCATGTCTGTTGGTTTCCTTAAAGATGCCCAGAAGAAATTCAAAGCATGGATTGGTACATTATTGACCACTAGTTGGAAGGCATGTCAAGGAAGTGATATTTTAATTGAAAGTCCTTCTGCCATGGCGGGTATTCATATTGCTGAGGCATTGGGTATTCCATATTTCCGAGCATTTACCATGCCATGGACCAGAACAAGAGCTTATCCACATGCTTTTTTCGTGCCTGATCAAAAGAAAGGCGGTTCTTACAATTATTTAACTCATGTTTTGTTTGAAAACATCTTTTGGAAAGGTATTTCTGGCCAAGTCAACAAATGGAGAGTACAAGATTTGAACTTACCAAAGACCAATTTGTACAGGTTACAACAAACAAAAGTCCCATTCTTGTATAATGTCTCACCTACAGTTTTACCTCCAGCGGTTGATTTCCCCGATTGGATTAAGGTTACTGGTTATTGGTTTTTGGATGAAGGTTCCGGTGATTACAAACCACCACCAGAACTTGCCAAGTTTATGAGCGATGCAGTTGAAGATGGTAAAAAGATTGTTTATATTGGATTTGGATCTATTGTTGTCAAGGATGCCAAATCATTAACCAAAGCAGTTGTTGAAGCTGTTCAACGAGCTGATGTTCGCTGTATTTTAAACAAAGGATGGTCTGATAGATTAGACAAAAAGGGTAAAGATGAGATCGAAGTCAAATTGCCTCCTGAAGTTTACAACTCTGGTGCTATTCCCCACGATTGGTTATTCCCACGTATTGACGCGGCTGTGCATCATGGTGGATCCGGTACGACTGGTGCTAGTTTAAGAGCGGGTATTCCAACTATTATTAAACCATTCTTTGGTGATCAATTTTTCTATGCCACAAGAGTTGAAGATTTAGGTGCTGGTTTAGGGTTGAAGAAATTGACTGCTAAGACATTAGCAAACGCACTTGTTAAAGTAACTGAAGATTTGAAGATTATTGAAAAGGCGAAACGAGTTAGTGAACAGATTAAACATGAACATGGTGTTCTTAGTGCAATTGAAGCTATCTATTCAGAATTGGAATATTCAAGAAACTTGATCTTTGTTAAAGATATTCATAATCAAAATTACAGACGTCATCATCCAGATTTCAAATCAGCATCTGGTATACAATCTCCAATTGAACCAAGTGATGATGAGGATGATACTGATACTGATGATGATTTCACTGATGAAGAGTATGATGATGAAGAAGATGATGAAGTTCTAGAGAGTGATACAAAATCAGATCAGCGTTCAAAGAAACTGGCTTAGTATTTGTTTGTAATATTATTGTTGTTATTATTTATTATTATTAATATTGATATTATTATTATATATATTTATTTACTAGTACAGATTTTGATATTGTAATCTCACGAAATATTGCGTAATTTTGTTTCTTCTTCCTCTGACTCATTTTTTGCCTTTTTCTTTTTTTTCACACGCCGAAACCGCGACTACCAAGTGTTACAATTAAGCTAGAACGGAGTTTAGTCCCATTCCACAACAAAAGGTAAATGAGAGAGAGATTGAGTGTGGAATTCCAGTTGTGCCGGATTAGTATAAAACGAGCTAAAGCAATGAGTAATTAAATTTTGTCAATTTGTAAAAATATCCGAGTCATACATAGATGCATATATAGATTAAATTACAATGAATTCCAATTTTTAAATCGTAGGTTTGTGTAATGTATGTCCAGGATTCAAAATTAATAAGTTTGTGAGCATCCACAATTATCTATGACTTCGTTCCTTTTACTCTTTTACTCTTTTACTCTTTTTTTTTTTTTTTTCGCTTTCATGTCATAGACATTAAATTTTTTTTTTCAACTTCCTTTGTTCTTTCATTGATTTATTTTAACAGTAACGCCCCTTTTTTGATTTTATATTTTATCAGTTTATCCTACGTAGAGAAAGATGGTGTATAAGGATATTACAGAGGAACAGTGTCAGACCAATCCTTATGCCAGACTTGTTCCGGGCCAAACTATTGTTGAAATACCAGAATACGATCTAGAATGTGGTGAAACATTATGTAATTTCCCCGTAGCTTATAAAACCTGGGGACAATTAAATTCAACTGGAGATAACGTATTAATTATCTGTCATGCATTAAGTGGATCTGCCGATGTTGATGATTGGTGGGGTGAATTATTAGGAGAAAATAAAGCATTCGATCCGTCTAAATATTTCATAATATGTATAAATTTCCTTGGTTCTCCGTATGGATCATGTTCTCCGGTATCCATTGATAAATCTACTGGTAAGCCATATGGACCTTCTTTCCCGTTAGTGACGTTTAAAGATGATGTGGGAATACAAAAGTTGATTTTGGATTCATTGAATGTTAAATCATTGGCGGCCGTCATTGGTGGATCAATGGGAGGAATGTTGGCATTGGAATACCTGGCAATTTATAATAATACGGGATATGTTAAAAAAGTCGTTGCATTGGCCACTGCTGCTAGAACTTCAGCATGGTGTATATCTTGGAATGAAACTCAACGACAATGTATATTCAGTGATCCTTATTATGATGATGGATACTATTATGAAACTGAAAATAAACCAAATTCGGGTCTAAGTGCAGCCAGAATGGCGGCATTACTTACTTATCGTTCAAGAAATTCATTTGAATCCAGATTTGGTAGAAAATTAGGAGTGAGAAAATCATCCTCCTTATCTCCTAATGGAACTGGTGATACAAATAAAGGCTTTGATAGTGGTAGATCCAGTCCTAAACCAAGATCAAAACAAGAAGAACATAGTTTATTACATAATGATGGATCAGCATCAATCAAAGGAGATGCCACCCCAGTCAATGAAAAATATCCACCGACTTTTTTCTCCGCCCAATCATATATGCGTTATAATGGATCCAAATTCATTGATAGATTTGATGCTAATTGTTATATATCAATTAGTCGGAAATTGGATACTAATGATTTGTCACGTGGTAGAGTGACTAATTTAGAAGATCACATGAATGGAAACACCAATAGTATACGTAATAATAATGATGATCCATTGGTGGAAGTTTTGAAAGGTCTTTCTACACCAACATTGGTCATTGGTATTGAATCGGATCATCTTTTCACAATAACTGAACAAAGACTTTTGGCTGATAATATCCCCAATTCAATATTTGAAAAATTAGATAGTGAAGAAGGTCATGATGCTTTCTTGTTAGAATTTGAAAAGATAAATAGTTTCATCACTAAATTTATGAGTAATTGATAAACGTTACCCATTGATTTTGTTTCTAATATATTTTATTATTTTTTGGCATGTTTATAAAAAGATTTGTTATTGAATTGTAGTATCTGGATATCATGGAGTTGTAGTGTTATGTTAATTAGTCTTCGGAATTGTCAATTGACTGTAATTAGAAAGATATGGGTGGAGATCCATGAGTTCTAAAACACCCGGACAACATGATCTGAAAATGACGAGTCGGTTAGACCCATTAAATGAATAGGCAGCATAGGGCTGTTGTTCGGATTTATCAGATATGTAGATCTTCTAATAAACGTATATATCGATATAGATAATCAATTCGGAAATGCAGTAAAGTATGCATTTACCCTAGGATTCATTTGTAAATTAATCACATGTGCAGTATATAATATTTATTAATGAAGAGAGATTGACCCACGTTCTAATTTCATAACTCTTGGACTTACTCAACGCCGATCTCAATAAGACCCGAAGTAGATCAAGGGGTTACTTTTTATTTGTTCGAGTCAATGATGATACTTTCAATTAGACTTGTAATTAACCAGTTACATAGGACCAAAAAAAAAAGTGAAAGAAATACAAAAATACAAAACTAAATAATCAAACGCGTCAACTTAAAACAATACCCTGCATATTCTGAAACCCTGTTACTTCTTCCTCGTCTTCTTGTTTACATAATCATTGTACAATCCTCTGAAAACTATGGCAACTGAGTGTCTACCAGTATAAAATGGGGTAAATCCAATTACAATCAATGTAGTGAACAACCAGATTAATCCAACAGTAACATAACCTTTGAAATATCCCGCAGTGAAAATCCAATTTCTATACAATGACATTGGCCAGATAACCCATGTGATCAATAATATAAATATTACTGCACCAGTAGCTATTTTAATCCAGAAATCTAATTCCTGTGGTGTTAATTGGTCTTTTTGTTTTGGATTCTCCGGCTGTCCTTCTAATGTATCTAAGGATTGTTCAGATGTCACATTTACATCCGTAAGGTTTTGTTTCTCGACGACTTGTGGTTCATCTTCGTTGGATGACGCGTTGCTGTCTTTTAATTCTGTGTCGTAATGGTTTTCAGTTTCGATTGTCAAGTCAACTTCTTTCAACTGTTCCCAATCAAATTTTTGTGGACGAATCAACGAAATAATTATACTTACAATGCCGGGCAACAACAAGGCAGTTAACCCACCAAATAACGCAGGCAATTGACCACCAGTAGATTCAATAGTCACCACTCCGTAGTAATGATACGCTGTCGATAACCAAACTGCCACACCAGCACCAAAACCAACAAGTGGTGAAATCACTGCAGCCCAAAAGGTTTGTCTGTCCCAAGTAACCGTGAAAATTAAGGGAATGACACCTGGACAAATAAGAAGAGGACTGAAATAACCGTACCAAGTCATATTAACACCAACGTAATGTAACATCACACTAAAACCTGCAATACCGAAACTAAAGACGATACATGTTATGTGGGATACGGTGATCATGGATTTGTTCTTAGCGCCAGGATTGATGTATCGCTTGTATATATCGAAGGAAGTGATGGAAGACACCGAAATCATTTGGGCAGAAAGGGTAGATGTAACAGCCAAGTAAATGACCAAAAGCAAAGCACCAACAGCACCGTTTCCGAGAATACCTTTCAAGACATATGGTATCACGAACCCAGAAGCAACTTCGTAATCAGTCATCCCACGTGGATAAGTTGGGAATGATGGATCGTTTTCTAAGAAATGCAGCGCTCCACCGATAATAGCACCGACGGGCCAAACATTGGACATGATAAATACAGCAGTAAGAAGATAAGCCGGGACAGTAGCTCGGGGAGAAGCAGAAAATGTCTTCTGCCAGAAAGAGGAGTCCATGACAGTCAAACCAAAGTTACCACTAGTCAATATTAACCCGAAAATAACTGCACCTTGTGATTTCCCAGTGAGAATGGAACCATCATAATTACCTTTGATGTATTTGTGTTTGGAGGCTTCGACCAATCTATCATACAAACCATTCAAACCACCCACCTGCTCTGAAGACAAGACACTAGTTGTTAAGTAGCTGTATATAATAAGAAAAATTGTTGTGTGAATGAAATCAGTCAAGAAAGTTGCTTTCAAACCACCGACAACGGTGTACAACAACACACCAAATGGAATTAACATAGTTGCTGCAACAATATGCAAATTGCCTGCAATGACAGAAATGGCACCAGCAGCACCTAGAATCATAGATGAACTTGATACTATATTACAAATTAAACACATTGCCAAGTAAAGGATATGTGCTGATTTACCATATCGAAGATTAACTGCTTCTAAACTCGTATGGGCAGTAGGAATCTTCTTCTTTGCATGAATACCAATCAATGCCATCACCGCAATTTGGATAGTCAAACCAGCGCCATAATAATATGATGCTTGAATACCGTAGTTGTAAGTCATCAGTCCCACCCATAAAGCTTCTGTTGCCCATGTCCAACTCGAATAAACAGCCGAAGCTGAAAGAAATGTTCCCACAGATCTGTTAGCAACAGAGAAAGTTTCCGTGCTGTTAGCATTCTCGTGAAGATATCTTTGTAATAATTTTGTGGTAATAATCATACCAATAGCAAAGGCGGCACCAACACCAACCAACACACCATAACCAGCACCTTGGTTTAATAAATGAACTGAACTATCTGACATTACAATGGAATTTTTGGTTTCTAATGGAAGAAAGGAACCAGTCTACGTTACAAATGAAGAGCCATGGGAGATACCTCAGTATTTATATACGTATATACATCTTGCAAGGGGGTTAGGTCAGATACACATCTTAGGATCGGATAAATTAGTACTGAGCCGAGATGTGTTATTGCTGCAATTGGATAATGACAGCTGTGGCATTTCTATCGAAATATGTGTGGTTACGGTTTTAATACTGGATTGTTTCTCTCAAATTTCAGTTTTTAGATCGCCGGTAAAAATTTCTTTTTCTGAGACAAGGTAATAATGAATCATAATTGCAAAAACCAATACAATGCAGCTGATGAATAGGGAGGGGAAATTGGGCCATCTACCGTAGTAGGTTACTTAAATTGTGTCGATGAGTAGCATTGATATTGTCGAGCAATTCATCTAATCAAAAGTTTGGTAACTTTTGAGCGATATCGGCTGCAATATTTGGTGAGTTTATTTTTTTTTATATATATATTCAGAGACAGCCACAGTGTGGCATAGTATGTGGGCAGTGATTAATGTCGTGATCGGTTCAAATTAATGCAAGATAAGATATAAATTAATTTCCCAACCGTGATTATGATTCTATCACAGTTAAACACATTTATTTCATTTCTCCGGGAATATCTTTCATAATGTAGGACATTTTGATTGACTCGTAAATACAGTTGTGGTTGAAAAATTATATTATTTTCCAAAAATTCTTGGGTAATTGACTCACGTGAGTATTTTTGCATGCGGTTGTCACGTGAATCCTAATGCCGATAACTATCCCTGTACTTGTGTATAGAAATTAATTGCAAATATTTGGTTTCGTGTACCAAAAATTGGATTTTCCCTTTTCTTGTATTTTAATCAAAAAAGTATACGAAATTTTATCCAAATTTCAACAATCCCTTTTTCATCATCATCAAGAGAGAACAACAAGCAACCAAGATGATAATTATTATAAATCTGGTATTAATAGAATTTTGTTTTCTTATACTGTTATCAATTAGATCTAAATAGTTTTAGAGGCTGTCAAATTGGATTGACACAAAATCTGATTCTCTCTTGGCAATAACCAATTCAATGAACATACTCTCTAAAAATAGATCTTATAACCATTATTGAACACTATCATATGACTACCAACCCCTATTACGTAATTAAAATGATATGGTAGATTCGGATCTTTGACGAAAATAAACAATTGCATCCATGTTCCATAACACGTGTGTCAATATTTCAATTAATTAATGCATTAAAACACCCCTTTGGCGTCCCTTTTTTTTTAAATTGGCTGCGATTTTCAATGGGAATGTGGAATTCCAATAATGGCTTGGAAATAAACAAATAAAAATATACGCCCCTTTTTATCCATCTTTCGGACGACTATGGGGGTTCTTCCAGATGACTATAAATAGCCATTCAAATTGGTCATGACCTTTTCAATTTCAATTTCTTTTTTTTTTGTTAATTTGAATTAATTGTCATCTACAACAACAAGGACGATAAACGATGGTTGCTGTTTCAAAATTAATCAATGGTGGGTTATTATTAGCTGGTCAGAGTGTTTTCCAAGACGTAGCAACACCAGAACAAGCATCTGTTCAATCATACAACATCCTTAATTTCCTTGGTGGTTCTGCTCCATATATTCAAAGACAAGGATATGGTATCTCCACAGATATCCCCGATGGTTGTAAACTTGAACAAGTGCAATTGTTTTCAAGACATGGTGAAAGATATCCTAGTAATTCTGTGGGTAAAAAATTAGAAGAACTTAACCAAAAGTTAGAAAATTATCGTTCAAATTCTACATTCAGTGGAGAGTTATCCTTTTTGAATGATAAAGGATATACTTATTTTGTTAAAGATAAAGCATTATATGAAAAAGAAACCAGTCCTAAGAATTCCGAAGGTACTTATGCTGGTACTTCCAATGCTTTAAGACATGGTGCTACGTTCAGAGCCAAATATGGTTCTTTGTATACTGTCAACTCCACTTTACCTATTTTCTCATCGAATTCTGGTAGATGTTATGAAACTTCTAGGTACTTCGCTAGAGGGTTCTTAGGTGATGATTTCGAAGAAGGCAAAACTGTTAAATTTAGTGTTCTTTCAGAAGATAAAGATTCTGGTCTTAACAGTTTGACTCCAAGATATAGTTGTACAAACTATAATAGTCTGGCTTTTAATGATATTCCTAAAAAATATAACACTTCTTATTTGAATGAAATTTCCGATAGATTAGAAAAACAAAACCCGGGTTTGAATTTGACTACTGCCAATGTCAATAATCTTTTCGATTGGTGTGCCTACGAAATCAATGTTCGTGGATCTAGTCCGTTCTGTGACATCTTCACTAATGAAGAATTCGTCAAATACAGTTATTCCACTGATTTATCCAACTACTACAGTAATGGTGCAGGTAACAACTTTACTAAGATTGCTGGTAGTCCATTGTTGAAAGCATCTTTAGAATTATTGAAAGATACCGAAAACAAGAACCAACTCTGGTTATCTTTCTCTCATGATACCGATTTAGAGATCTTCCATTCAAGTTTGGGATTATTGGAACCAGCAGAAGATTTACCAACCGATTATATCCCATTCCCAAACCCATACGTCCACTCGTCTATTGTTCCACAAGGTGCTAGAATCTACACTGAAAAATACCAATGTAGCAATGAATCGTATGTTAGATACATCATCAACGATGCTGTTGTTCCAATTCCTAAATGTGCCACTGGTCCAGGTTTCTCATGTAAGTTGGATGATTTTGAAGACTATGTTGATGAAAGAATTGGTGATATTGACTTTGTTAAACAGTGTGGAGTCAATTCTTCTTATCCAACTGAATTGACTTTCTATTGGGATTATAAGAATACTACTTATAATGCACCAATTGGTAATTTCTAAGTTAGTTTGTTGTTTGACTACTCGTTATTTTTATTTCTTCAGAGGTACCTTTTGTTTAGACCTCCTTTTTTTTTAATTTATATACAAGGTAATACAATATTCTTGTTCGTTTGAATGTTAATGTATGTTCATGTAGTTTGAAGTCAGGGGGCAGAAAGGAGATGACGAAGTCATGTGACCGACTGGACCTAAATTTTGTTAGTTGTCGTTTCTTTTTCTAGTATGGATATAAAAATAGATTGTTTATCGAGTTACATCATATATAGTGGTTAAATCATTTTGAAGGTAACCTTCCCAGATATTCAATTAAGGTCATCCAGTTTATGAGATAACCAAGTAGTGAAAGAGGGGGATTGCTTAACAACCAAACAATACAATTATATACGTGTACAAGGGTTACTAGTCATCGAATAGGATCAATGGATATGTCAAGATGAGAAATATCATGACCCATTAGAACAAAGAAGGTTTATATTGTAGATAACAATATATAAATTGAAATCACAAAGTTGTTAAGATGTGGAGAGGGGATGAAAGGGATGGGACTGGGATGAGATGACTTAGATTTGTGCCTTTCCATTATACATTAATTAACATGATCATTTGTTTGTGTTATAATTTTTTAATTCTTTCTTCTATTATCTTCAATATGGTTGGATAACGATAAGAGATAATTACGAATTGGTAACATGTAAGAAAGTAGTGATGTTGTTTAGTATCTACATATATATTTTTGTGTTAATTTGTTTTTCTATTATCTCCTATGAAATCTGGTTAATATTTTATTTGGATATCCTATTGTTGAGAAAACGTGTCTGAGAATAAAATAAAAGATGAACGTTTTTGATCGGTGTTGTGGTACAGAGGTACAAACGTATATTTGATACAAAGGTACAGAATGGATTTATCAATTGTGTTTTGAGAGATATTCTAAAATCAAGTCTAGAATAAGGTTTTAACATAATGTTTAGGTAGAAAATGTTTCGATTAACGGTTCTATAGAAAGGAAAGACTGTGAGAATCGACAGAAATGCATGCAATTAACATCCAAAGAACTGAAACAGGAAAAGGGATATATCCTACATAACCCCCCACATATAGGGAGATATAGGGATAGAGAGAGGGACAGAGAGAGGGACAGACAGAGATATTGAGAAGTGGAGAAAACGTATAGTGTACATAGGATGTCATACAGAGGTATTTTATTATTTTATTATTTTAGTGGTGGAGTTAGTGATGTGGTTTTGTGATTGGTTAGATATATTGTTCTGCGGAGAATAAATCATTGGGTAGTTACAAAAGTCTCCCCCTTTTTTATTTTCCTTTGTGGTTATGAGGAAGATTAATCAACAACATTGAAGAGAGAGAGAGTGAGGGAAGAAGAGGAAGAAGAGGAAGAGAAAAATACCTAAGAGGATATAGAAGTTGAAGAACAAGTAGTAATTACCTAGTTGGGTAATACATAACATGTATCATGTACCATGTGCCATGTGCCATGTATTTATTTGTATTTATTATAATTAAGTATTTAAAAGATTGATGAGACAATAGAGTTGTTACTAGTTGATGCCGTAGTTGAATTAGGTTTAGGCTATAGTGTAAGAAGAGGTAGATTTGTCGTGGGGGGAGAAATAATAGTCGGGTGGGAATTATCACCCGAAATCTAACGAATCAAACAATAGGAGAGTAATTAGATAATAATATTTCGTCTAAAATTACAATTGCTTAAGAAAAGAAAATACAAGAATTACAATTGAGGAACAACAAACATTTTAATAGAAAGAGAAATATTATTTTAAGTTGATTTGCATTCTATTTCTCTCTCTTGATGAATGATTGTAATTGAATGGAGAAACGTGCGAATGAATTGTGGAGATAGACAGTTGTTGATGTTGTAGATAGGGGATAGGAGAATAAGGAGAGAATGTGAAACAGTTGAAATAAACTGTATGTTAGTGAAAGGGATAAAAGAGTAGTAAAGTGTAGATAGAAATAAAATAGACGAGAATTATATATAAATCTCTACTACATAATTTAATTTAATTTCACTTACCACTCTAAGAATGTTTAACAACACTTGGTAGTAATGTAATAGTAGTAATAGTAGTAGTATTAATCAGAGAGATGTGTGACATTGTTTTGTGTAACTAAGTAGTGTTTGGCATAATCAATCAATTTTAGTGCAAAATGTAAACAAATCATTTCTTTGTTTTTTTCTCCTGTTTGTTTATTATTTTTATTTTCTTTTTGTGGTTGTCATTTTATACTTTTTTTGACTTTACAACCAACAGACAACCAAAAGACAACCAAAACAAAAACATTTAAAATCTTTACAACCAAAAGACAACCAAAAAAAAAACAACAAAAGAAAATCTTTACAACACAAATTTTTTTTTTTTTTCCTACTTAATTTACAACCCTTCTTCCTTTCCAACCTATCAACTTATCAACTGATCAACTTTACTGATCACCACTTCTTATTCCACTTTGTTCAAGTTTTTCAATTATCAGGAAATTACTTATTTGGAATTATTCTTTCACATCGATCTAATCCCACCCATACAAATTAGACGAAAAAAAAGAAGAACAAGAAGAATCCAGACAGGAAAAAAAAAACCACATAAACAACAACTGTTTCATATAATTCACTCCTTTTTTTTAATTATCACAACCACCTATCCTCAAGTTTCTTCATTAATAAGAACAACATACATCCCTACCACTACACCTACCAAGACCATCTTCACATCATCATCTTTGACAGATAAAATTTTTTTTCTTATTTATTTGGGTGTTTTTTCTTTATTATTATTATTTTTTTTTTTGCAATTGATTCTCATCGTCAAACAAACAAACAAAGAAAAAAAAAAACTCACTTGGAAGGTCTTTTACACACAGTTAAAACTACAGAGAAACTATCGTTATAAATTACTTGATAGTTAATCACTCATAATTATCCACTAGTTACAACTGGCAATACCCTCTATCAATTATTTAATTGTGACACTTTACTTTGTGACTAACAAGAAGAGGAAACAAAAAAGAAATATTACTCATACTAAACGAGAGTTACTACCAAGCAACCAGTTTAGTTTTTTTTTTGGCTCTAAAATTCACAACAACAACGCACAACTAATATATATCAGAAATGTCAGGCAACACTTCACATGGTGAAATAGATTTCACTCAACCTGACCAACGTCAATCTCAACAACTACCATATAACAATAACAACAACAACAACAACGGCATGGTGAATCTTCCTTCTGCTTCAGCCACTACTCCAAGAACAGTCGAAATACCACCGATGTCGTCAATACCACAATCAACATCAGCTACATCTATTCAACATGCAAATATTGCCAAAAAGATCCACCGTGAAGTCAGATTTGGTGCTTATATCCTAGGTTCCACTCTTGGTGAAGGTGAATTTGGTAAAGTCAAGTTGGGTTGGAGAAAAGATGGTAAACATCCAAGTCAAGTAGCCATCAAATTAATCAAAAGATCATCCATTATGAAAGATTCCGATTCCGAAATTAAAATCCACAGAGAAATAAATTCGCTCAAGTTATTAAATCATCCAAACATTGTTAACTTGGTGGAGGTAATGAAAAGTGGGAAATATATCGGAATAGTCTTGGAATATGCATCTGGTGGTGAATTATTCGATTACATCTTGCAACACAAGTACTTGAAGGAAAATGTTGCCAAAAAATTATTTGCCCAATTGGTTAGTGGGGTTGATTACATGCATGCTAAAGGTTTGATTCATCGTGATTTGAAATTGGAGAACTTGTTATTAGACAAGCACAAGAATGTTATCATTAGTGATTTCGGGTTTGTTAACTCCTATAATAGAGATAAAAATGATTTGATGAAGACCAGTTGTGGATCCCCATGTTATGCTGCTCCAGAATTGGTGTTATCACAAACAGCTTATGAAGGAAGAAAAGTCGATATCTGGTCTTTAGGGGTGATATTGTATGCTATGTTAGCAGGATACTTGCCATTTGACGACGATCCAGAGAATGAAGATGGCGCAGATATCATTAAATTATACCATTACATATGTAAGAGTCCATTGACATTCCCAGAATACGTTTCTCCATTGGCTCGTGATTTGCTTAGGAAAATCATTGTATCAGATCCAAAGAAGAGAATTGGCATTGATGATATAAGAAACCATCCATGGTTAAGTTCTCATGCTAACTTGTTATCCATCAGACAACCAGAATGGGACAAGATTCACAAAGAAAAACAACAAGCCCCTATGGTTATTGAACAACCACAAGCAAACAAGAGATATTCTATGATCAATGAAAGAACTAATTCATCATCATTAATGGCACCAGCACCAAGATTGTCTTCGCATTATTACCAACCACCACATCAACAAACACCATCACCACAATCACAATCACAATCTCAAACACCACAACCAATCTCCACTCATTCAAGATCATATTCATCCACAAGTATCAGCTTGTTGTACTCATCACCTACATCTTCCACGGTCAATTCTATTGCCGTTCCTAGACTTAATGACTCGAACGATACATTGGCATTGTCACAAACCCCATCACCAAAGAAACCAAGTTCAGTTTCTCCAACACGTGGTCACCAAAAATCCGCATCCATGTCCAATTCACATTATTCAGCTAGTACTGCTTTGAAAGCAGTTGTATTGGAAGAAAATAAACAATTGCAACAGCAACAACCACCACAATTACAACAACAATATGTTCCAAGATCAACTACAATTTCTACGATTGTGGAAAGCCCAACAAAGGATACTAATGCTGCCAGCTCAATTTTGTTAGCCCCACCAGGAAGAACTTTACCAAAATTACCACATGCTACCAAGAAACCAAGACCAACTTCTTACCACCCATCTTCCATGTCATCTACCTTAATACAACCACCTTCAATTCATGCAGATGTACTTAAACTCCCAACTCCAATCCCATCAGACTTGGCCATGACCCAATACATTTCTACTTCTCCACCAAAATTAGATACTTCATCACAGGATTCTGGTCATACTAATAATAACAATAACAACAACAACAACACTACCAGCAGCAATAATAGCGTCTCGACCAAAGCTGCTTCAAGAAGAAATTCGGTAGTTACTCATGTTCATGTCAACGGGGTTTTAAGCAAAGAGAATTTGATTCATACTTCTTCATCACCTGACAATAAGAGAAATTCAGTATTGAGTTATTTAGAGGATAAGATCGATACTTTAGAATTAACTGATAGTCACTCGCCAACGAAATTGGCATTTGAAGAAATGATTGCCAATGCAGCTGCTACTCCTGAAATTAACCAATCTCCAGCCTTTGATTCTCTGGTATCTCCACAAGATACAGAATCATCTGAATCCAAGAGTAAAGATATGGACATCACTGTTCAACAGATGGACCATGAAGAGTCCAAGGAGACAATGATAAAAGAACCAGAACAACCAGAACAATCAATATTACCAGAAGCAGACATAATTGAAGAAAATAAAGAATGTGACCCAATAATTCCTGTTGAAGAGTATATCAAGAGACCAGAAAAGGAAGAAGTTGACGTGGCTAAAGTTAAGAAACCAGAAAGAGGTTCATCCATAAAGAAGAAGGTTAAGGAAGAATTTGTTAAAAAACAAAAGGATAGTGAATCTAAATCAATCGAAAGAAGACATACTGTTTCCTCAAGAAAACAGACCAATCAAGATGACAATAAAGAAAATAAAGAAGCCAAAAAGAGAAACAGATTCAGTTTATTATCCTTTTATAGTTCTTACAATTCTTCCAGTTCTAATATCTCATTAACCGAACCAGTTACCAATACCTCCACCAACTACACTAGTGCACCAAAGAAGAAAGTCTTGGAACCTTCAAATGATGCCAATATCATCAAAAAAGAACAACAACAGAAAAGAATTGGATCCAATGGATCAAACCATTCCAAACGTCAAAGTCCAAAAGAAACCAGTGCTGCTAAGAAAGTTATGGATTTCTTTAAAAGAAGAAGTATTAGAGTAGGTTAATACCTCAGCAAAAGATAGAAAACTAGAAAAAAAGTTAGAATAGATTTCATGGTGTTTTTTTTTTTATTATTATTATATTTATATTCTTGTTCTTATTCTTGTTATTACATATTTACATATTTTTATATTCAGTGGGTGTCTTTTTTATATCATTATTATTCATTTTACAATTTGTTAATTTAATTTTTTTAAGTATATAATCTTTTACAAATATATGCTACACCTTATGGAGTTAATCCTCGGTGTTTATGATCATTTTAATTTAGTTTTTCTTTGTTTTGTAAACATTAAAGTGACTAATAATTCTCGCTTATCATATAATATAAAGAGTGAAAAAAAAAAATTGCAAAGAAAACATTAAGCTTTTTCTTGTTGCCTTTAGTGAATTTCATTATTGAAAATATTATGGAATCAGATGAACCGCATGATCCTGGACTGAAGCTAAAACGAGCTGATAATCCGAATAGGAATCAAGAAGAAGAAGAACAAGAAGAAAGAGAAGAAGTTGAAGTTGTTGTTAATGCTGATGGGTCCAACGTGAGATCTCATCTTGAAGAAAATGACAATAACTATATAACTTCTGAAGAAGAAGATGAATATGATGACGATGATGATGAAGATCGTCCGGATGAATCTTTAGGTACAACAATCATCCGCGAAATCCAAGATGGGACATATATTTGTCTTGTCTGTACGGGAGAAATCGATCAAGATTCCAAAATCTGGACCTGTGAGGAATGTTTCCGAGTTTATGATTTAGATTGTATACAAGATTGGGCGATTCGAGGATCATCCACCAAGAACAAGACGTGGAGATGTCCCAGTTGTAATTCATCGATTAAAAAAATCCCGCGGAAATTCACCTGTTGGTGTGGCAAAATCACCAACCCTAATAAAAACGTCTTGATGCCTTTTAGTTGTGGAAATTCATGTAATTACAAATATAACGACTGTATCCATAATTGTTTGAATGTTTGTCATCCGGGGAAACATCCGATTTGTGGTGCGTTGGGTCCGATGATGAGATGTAAATGTGGCAAGGAACAACGACAATTGCCATGTTTGATCACACCTTATGAAGAAGGATGGAGATGTGATGATGAATGTAATATCAAAATTTGTGATTTGAATCATAAATGTAAAAAAGGTTGTCATTCTGGATTTTGTGGATTGTGTAATGAAGTCATTACTATGAATTGTTATTGTGGTGATACCCAATTATCCATGAAATGTCATGAAAAGCAAATGAAATCATGTGAGAATGATAAAGGAGAGAAATGGATTGGAATTGGTTCATGTGGTAAGGCTAAAAAAGTTTATTATGATTGTAATGAACATTATGATTTGAAAGAATGTCAACCACCATTATCCTCCATTCCTAAATGTAAATTCTCACCTGATGTTATATCCACGTGTTATTGTGGCAAGACCAAAGTTGATTTGAAACATCGGTCTAAATGTACTGATCCAGTACCTGAATGTGATAATGTTTGTGGGAAATTATTACCTTGTGGATGTCATTGTAAATTTAAATGTCATGAAGGTGAATGTTACTGTATTTCAACATTTGAAATCAAATGTAATTGTGGCCATGAATCCTACCTAGCACCATGTAAATATGTTCAATCTGGAATTAAACCCAAATGTGATCATAAATGTTCCGTGTTGTTGAATTGTCGTAAACATTACCATCGAGAAGAATGTTGTTCCTTTGAAAAAGTCGGTCTTGCAAGAGAACGGGATCGTAAAAAAGCCATTAGAAATAATACCCGATCAAATTTCAATCATGATATCATGACTATCGAAGCCGCTCATATATGTACTAGAACATGTAACAGATTGAAATCTTGTGGCAAACATGAATGTCAAGCATTATGTCATAGTGGACCTTGTGAGGTTTGTTTAGAATCAACAAATGATGATTTGGTTTGTCATTGTGGTAAAACAATTATCCCCGCTCCAGTTAGATGTGGTACTGAATTAGTATGTCATGAACAATGTGTTAGAGTACCTGAATGTGGCCATCGTGCAGAACCTCATGAATGTCATGATGATAGTGTTAGTTGTCCTAAATGTACTGCTTTGGTCACTCGTGAATGTGATTGTGGAGCTAAACATGATCTTCCCGGGATCTTATGTTCCCAGGAAAGAGTATCTTGTGGGAAAATGTGTCAAGTGTCTAAAGACTGTGGACATCCTTGTTTAAGAACTTGTTCTGGTGAATGTACCAAGAAGAATAATCATATTAGTTCTAAATTATGTCAATCTTATTGTAAGAAGATCCGCAATAATTGTCCTCATTATTGTAAATTGAAATGTCATTTCAATAAAGTTGGTGTTAGTGCAAATTGTGATGTGGTTAGATGTTCTGAAGATGTTAGTGTCAATTGTGAATGTGGTAGATTAACCAAGAAAATCAAATGTGGTGCTAGTGTCGATACCCCTTCAGCTATTGGATCGGTTTTAGAATGTGATGAAACTTGTGCAATTGCTAAACGAGATGCTGCTTTACGTGCTACATTTATGGGTACACCCGAACCAGAAAGTTTGCAAGATACAATCCCTTATTCTGAATATGTCTTAACCACCTATGAGAAACAAAAAACATGGTGTTCTAAAATTGAATCAACCATTAAATCATTTATCAATGACTATAATACTCAAATTGAAAATAGTATTAAATCACCAAGAAAATCATATCATTTCCCAGCAATGTTATCCCCACAACGTCAATATATTCATGAACTTGCAAAAGCTTATAATGCATATACCGAATCTCAAGACAAAGAACCTAATAGATCGGTATTTTTAGTCATTACCAGACTAACCAAAATTCCATCTATCTCAGTTCACGAAGCTCTTGAAATGGTTCATGAACTTGAAAAAGAGAAACTTAAAATTGAAGAAATGAAACAAGAAGATATCAATGAAGCATTATTTAATTCTATTGTGATTCAAGATTTATTCTTTGGCGTGGTTAAAGAAGATTTAGAACGGGAATTAAAACCATATTATAATCAAGATCAAGATTATATATTTGAATGGATTAAAGATTCAACGTTTATTTTTTATTCCCCCGGACAGTATAAATCTATGGATGTTGAAAATGAAAATAAGTTGTACTTGTTAATGAAGACGTTTAAAAAAGTGATTAGAGAAAAATCATTGGCTTTTGATTGTAAATTGTGTCTTGTTGATGAAAGCATTTCATATATTTTGAAAACTGATGGTCAGGCAAAAGAAATTGACAATTCTGTGGATTCTAATCAAAAAGTTGTTAATCAAAGTAAAAATTCATTTGATATTTTACAAAATGATGATGATGTGGTGAATGGTGTATAGATAGTATATAGGTTATTTATCTAACTAGAATCTTCATTGTCATTGTTATCATTGTTATTGTCATTATTAGTAGGTTCTTGATCACCACTCTTTTTATGTTTTCTTCGTCTAATAGGTTTCTTTTTCTTTTCTTCTTGATTATTATTATTATTACTACTACTCAGATCCTTCTTCTTTTTCTTAACACTCAAAGGATTAGGTTCCTTTGGACCTTTTCTCTTCTTTGACTTTTTAACCTCCTCTTCACCTTCCCCTTTCTCATCACTCTCCTTCTTCTCATCTAATTTCCCGGCATCTTTTGAATTCAATCCCGCAGTTAATTTCAAATTCTCCACTTTTTCATTAAATCGTTTACTAGCATCACTTAAAGGTTCCATCACCATGACTGCACGATTCATATAAATCAACGGAACACCAGCGACATTTCTTAATTTTTTCCTCAAATTTAAATCCTGACTAGCCACAATATATCGATGTTTATTCTCACCCAGGATATCCACAATCAGTTCAATACATTCACTCGCAGGTATCGCTTCTTTATGATTGCATTTTCTCCGTTCAAATGATTTAGCAAATTCAATTAGTTCTTGATTCTTGGTATCGTAGATGGCTTGGATACAACATTGGGTTATCATTGGCTTGGATTCTGATTGAATGGTTCGATCGAGTCCTTTAAGAATATCAAACGATTGCTGATTGGTCGTGATTAGGATTTCCGGATCTATTATTACTTGGAATGGCGTACGGAATTTAAACGTGTTGGTATAAACACTCATTTGTTTCTTATATGACTTAGCACGCTTTTGTCTCATCTTGGAGTAGTTGTTGTTGTGGAATGATAGTTGACTAGGATAATGAGGTTAATATCTCATCACTGATTTTTTTTTTTTTTTTTTTTTTCATATCTGGTTTGCTTTTGGGACGAGAAGAGCAGACGTGTCGTGCGAAAAACAATATGGTGAATTACAAAATATATATATAAATTAATTATTACATAATTTTATTCCTAATTCTAGAAAGTCCAGTTCTTTGTTGTGGTTGTGGTTGAGGTTGATGCTTACTGGTAATAGTCGCTTCGCTATCATCTTCAACCGCAGTGGTTCTAAATGACATGCTTTCTTCTTTCAACAATTGATCACTCTTCACACAAGCTGCTTTAGTTGCTCTTATTGGATGTCTAAACACAGCAAAATTTTTTAAAATAGCATTAGCATATTTCGTAGGCGCATCTTCAGCTTCAGTCCATTCAGGAACACCGGTAAATCTAACTCTTTTAACAGTAATCGTGGCACTTCCATCGGTAATACTGCTTTCACTACTGGTACTAGTTGCCGTCGTTGTGGCTTGATCAGTTGAACTATTTGTCGACAAAGAAGTTTGTTCCATTGGTTCAGTAGATAAGATACGTGAATTACGCCTAGTATTTTGTCTAGTCACCATGTCTCTTGTACGTCTTTGAGGTAATGGAGCAACCTTCTCTTCGACTTCAGGCAGTAATCGTTCATCCATAGTTGGAGAATTAGCATTACCAATTGTTGGTGGTGGATCAATATATTTACGTAATGGAAGTTTGGAAGTATTGTTTGGATCATATGTCACGGAAGTAAGAACTTCTTTCTGTTGGGTAGTCAATGATCCAGATTTCGCTTGTTCCCTAACTCTTTGTTGGAATCGTTGCGAAGCAGTCATCTTGGAGGCAGCTCTTGCCGCTGGTGCTGCATCCTCTGGTTTCACAATTCGTAGTTGTGCTGATTCTTCTTCTTCAACTTTGAGTAATTTTTGAGTAATCTTACTTTGACCGGAGTTCGATGATGACAATGGAGAAGAAGGTTCTTTATCAGATAAAGATTTCGGTTTCGGTGTTGGACTTGTAGCTGAGTACTTTATTGGTGACCCTCGATTGAGACTTCCGTTTCTAGTTAATGCGGCTGCTGCACCGGACGTGGCGAGAGCTGCATCTCTACCAACTGGCTGTGAATTTGATCTTCTTCTACCAACTGCTGGAGATGCTGAAGGTGAACTAACCTTCTTATCCTTATTCGTTTCTAATTCAGATGTGGATGAATTCTGTTGCGTGTACAACACTGAGTTTGGTCTGTTCGTTAACCTTGGTGATCCTCTGCCGTTTTGTGCAAATGTTGATGTTTTGATTGGTGACGAGACAGAATTTCTTCTCATTAACCCGGATGACGATGAACCATTACTCGTGACACTCGAAACAGATGATGACCTTGATCTTGGTTTACTTGATGCGGAGTTGATGTCTAATTTTCCAAGCAATTTATCCATTGCTTCACCATTTGTTGTTATAGGTGCCGGTTTTTGTTTTGTTGATTGCGATTGCAGTTGTGACTGGGGTTGTGGTGATGGTGACTTACTGATAGCTATAGTTGGAGTTCCCTGGCCAGGTTGAGCACTTACGGTTTCAGTCTTTGGTTTGAATTCAGGAACCGACTGGTAGATATCAAACAAATTCTTTTTCGGCAACTGATAAATTCTTCTAAATTTCAACTCACTGATAATCCAATTCATTCCAAAATCTTTCAATTTACTGATAGTGTTCTCAATAACCGTAGATCCTTGCACGGTGAAATTGATATTGTTGGTTACATTCTTTGCGTTTATGTCGAATTTGGCATCTTGACGAATCAATCTGGTTAAATTGGCAATCAAAGTACCATTTTTCTTCATGGAATTGAAGAAATCATTCATATCTTTCAAATTAACACTCTTAAAATAGTTTGGATTCTTGCAATGGAATAAAAACTTACTATCAGTCAAGTGTTGGGAATTGGAAAGATATATGTTTCTACCATATCTTCGTATAACAGTGTAAATATCATTCAATCTCTGGGTTAAAAGGAACACCTTGTGAAGCGCATATGGGTCATTATTTGACGGATTCTTTAATTTAGCCATCAACGGTTTCAAAGATTTCAACAGTTGTTCCATGTGTCTAACAATGACAAAAAGTTCTTTAACATCCATATCAATCAAGCTAGCTTCTTGGAAATTTTCATTTTCCATCAACTCAACATTATCTATTGGTAATGGGAAAGTAGTATCAGCTAGTGTTATATCAATATCATTATGGAAGATCTCATTTCCTAGTATCTTTCTAATGGTTATATAATAATCGGTATTATCAATGTTTTTAACAAATTTAGATTTCTCAATTTTGGCTTGCTCCAATTTCTTTTGATAACCCTGCAAACAAGTAGTACATAAACTCTCCAATTGTTTCAAACATTTGATGGATGTTGGAATATCTGGTAGATCGTTGACAGGGACGATTTTCAAATCTGGAGTATCATAAGGGATGTGCGACGTAGTTGCTGTAATATTAATTGGCGTGTTTTTAAACAATTGATAATTGGACAAAGCATCCAATTTCTGATCAAATCCCTTTTCATTGATGGAGAACGTATTACCCACCAACAACACGATATAATGAAGTAATGGTAGATTGGACGAAGATTGCGATTCAGATACCAATTTCTTGATATGAGTAATCATTTGTTCCATTTTATAGATCCCATATTCATATTGTAATATTTTGCAATCTAATGAAGTGATGGAATCTGGGGTGTATGGTTGTTTAATAGAAGATGAAGAAGATGTTCTTGACTGTGGAGGTGGTGTTGGAGGGGTCAGGTTCTCCTTATCTACCTGTTCATTGGATGATGTCTTTGAATCCATTTTGCGAATGTCGTACGTCTGGGAGGCGGGAGGCGGGGGGAGTAAAAGTTGGGCAAGGCAGTGAAGGGAGACAGATAAAAATTAGGTGCTTATTTTGATATAAGCAAATAAATAAGTTGGGAAAATACACTAATGTGAATAGAATATATTCTGTAGATTTGTGGGGGTACTTGTTATATCTCCTATTTGTTGTTGTTGATTTAATATAGTTTTTATTATTTATAATTTCTTAATTATTTTTTTTTTTTCTTTGCTTTAGGATCACAATTGCTGAATTAAGAATTTTTTTTTTTTTTGTTGATTTTATTTTTTTTGTCTTTGACTTTTCTTCCCCTAATATTCTCTTCTTTCTATTACAGAGAATTTTATAATTTAACTTGTTTTGTGATTTTCCTTATGATCCATTACTGTCCGCGTCTCTCTTTCTCATAATAACGACATTTTTCTTCTATCTGCGACATTGGTTGTAAAAAATTTTGACGACTTACAAAATCAACCCAAAGAAAAAAAAAAGTGAAAGTTAAAGCAAGAAATAACTATCCATTCC
Organism: Candida tetrigidarum; assembly: GCA_030557055.1. Lineage (NCBI taxonomy): Eukaryota > Fungi > Ascomycota > Pichiomycetes > Serinales > Debaryomycetaceae > Candida > Candida tetrigidarum. Next base: position 31,983 of record JAKTVF010000109.1, read on the forward strand.
ATCCTTTCCACCCATTCCATCCAGCAATGCCATCATCTACATCAGGACAATATTTATTATACTTATTAGGATCACTACTTTTGATCCATTCAGGATATTCATCTTTTGAATTCCATAAAATATCCATGCATCACCATCAATTACATGGCTTGCCTTACGATATAATTATAGAGTCAATCATTGGTATATTTTTATTGGTTGTTGGTGCTATCATATCTATTCAAAATGAATCTTTCTTATCGTTAGATAATAAAGTGATTCATAATGAGTCGAAATACTTAAAGTTCATTGAAATGAAAGATGCTGCTCAATTGGGTGAAAAGGTTGGTGTTACTGATTATGAAGAGTATAATACTAGACTTCCATTTATTGATATTGTTAAAAAGAGAAAGGAATATTCGGAATGGCTTGAAAAGGAATAATTATATTAATTAAATTAATTTGAAAATATACACTATACTAAAAGAAAAAACAACACTTAATAAACAACAAAACTAAAACACCTTAAAAAAAAATCAAAAAAACGGGTTAAAATATAATAATCTATAAGTTCTTTTTGTGAGTTTTTTCAACTCTAGCTTTAACTTTAGCTTCTCTGGATTCTTTAGCCTTTGGACCAGCTTCAGTGCCCAAGACATAATCCCACCATCTGAAAGAAGAAGAGTAACCACCAACGAAATAATGGTGATGTTCATCATGATGGTCGGCACCAGCCCAGAATGGTAAAAAGTGGTGTAAGGAGAATGGGAACTCGTAACCGGAATGAGAGTCAACGGCTTGGAATAATCTTAAAACAATCCAAACAGAAACAGTGAAAAGATGCAAGTTACCAGTAATAATACACCAAACAATTGGAATACCAACAGTTCCCATCCCTAAGAGGGCAACTTCAATAGGATGAGCATATTCAGCAGCTAAACCAAATGGAGCAGCATATCTATGATGTTGTTTGTGGATGTATTTGTAGAAAACACCATAATGTAAACCCCTATGGAACCAATAATGCCAAGTATCTTCCAAAACAAAGAACACAGCCCATTGGATCAACATATCGGTGATTTTAGGGAATGGAACTTGATAACTAATACCAATTTTTTGGCATAATGGATGGAAGAACCAAATTGGGAAAGCTTCAACTAAGAAATGAGAAGTCAAGACACTTTTCAAACATTCCCATTGTTCTTTATCACTTGGGATTTTTTCGTCTTGAATTTTCCATTTTCTGAAGTATGGAATTCTATCAATAATAGCCCATGGCAAACATCTACCGAAATAAAATAATTCATGGGTTAAGAAAAATAATAACCCAGTTGCAAATAAATCATTATTCATATAGTAATAATAGGACCCCCATAATTTTTCAAGGATATTTAATCCTTCAACTTGATTGAAGTTAGCAAAGACTTCAGAAAATGTAGTCCCATTCAGGAAACTTGAATAATCGTGATAAACCAAAGATGACATTGTATTTGTCTTGCAAAATTAGAACCAAGGAAAATAAAGCGATAGTTGGGTAGGTTATCTAGGTGAAGAAGATTTATGCAAAAAAAAGATCAACTGATTTCAAGGGTATTCCAAAGGGAAAGAAAAAAATAAAGATGAAAAAAAAATAGAACAACAGAGGTTTGATAAATCATATATACAAAAAAAAAAAAATTCTGTTGGGAGAATACGACGGAAAAAAAAAAAAAAGAAATCAATGAAAGTGAAAGTCGATGGGACTAAACGATCGCAACGAGCAGTGCCTCACTTAATTATTTCTTTTTGCAACGCGCTCTCACGTTGCCTATTTCCTTGCTTCTTTGTACAATTTTAACTCCAACTACATCAGAACGAGCGTATCACGTGATGAAAAATAAATAAATAAATATAGATGTATAACATTCACTAGCAGATAAATAGATAGATAGATATGTAAAATAAATGATCAGAAGAACTATAAAACAGAAACCCAGATATTGAGGGGCTTTTTTTTACTTATGCTTTTTTTTTATATATGGTTATAATGCTTAGTAACCCAAGTTTTTGTTCAATCTATTGGCAACTGCATCGATAAATTCTTCAGTAGTAACATAAGAAGATCTATCGGTTTTACCTTGAGTTAAAGCTAAATCTTTGGTCATGATATTGTCCTTGGAGACGGTTTCAATAACAGCGGTTTCCAAATCTTCAGCAAATTTGACAACTTCCGGAGTATTATCTAATTTACCTCTTTGGATCAAACCTCTGGTCCAAGCATAGATGGATGCAATGGAGTTGGTGGAGGTTTCTTTACCTTGTTGGTGTTGTCTATAATGTCTAGTAACAGTACCGTGGGCAGCTTCGGATTCAAAAGCTTTACCGTCTGGAGTAACCAAAACTGAGGTCATCAATCCTAAGGAACCGAAACCTTGAGCAACGATATCGGATTGCACATCACCATCGTAGTTTTTCATGGCAATGATGTAACCACCTTTGGATTTGATCATTTGAGCAACCATATCATCAATCAATCTGTGTTCGTACCAGATGCCCAATTCGTCCATCTTGGTCTTGTATTTAGAGGCATATAATCCTTCAAATATATCTTTGAATCTACCATCGTATTTTTTCAAGATGGTGTTTTTGGTGGAGGAGAACAAGTTCAATTTACGTTCAATAGCCAATTGGAAAGAACTTTCAGCAAAATCAGTAATTGAAGCATCGGTGTTGTACATACTCAAAGCAACACCTGGACCATCAAATTGGTAAACTGGGTATTCTTGAACTTCACCACCATCTTTTGGTTTGAAAACCAATTTCAATTCACCAGCAGATGGAACAACTAAATCAGTAGCTTTGTATTGATCACCAAATGCGTGTCTACCAATAATAATTGGTTGTTCCCAACTTGGAACAATTCTTGGAATGTTGTCAATGACAATTGGTTCTCTGAAAACAGTACCGCCAAGAACATTTCTCAAAGTACCATTTGGTGAAAGCCACATTTTTTTCAAGTTGAATTCTTTAACTCTAGCTTCATCTGGGGTAATGGTGGCACATTTGACACCAACACCATATTTCAAAATGGCTTCGGCAGCATCAGTGGTAACTTTATCATCGGTTTGGTCTCTGTATTCAATACCCAAATCGTAGTATTTCAAATCGACATTCAAGTAAGGTAAGATCAACTTATCTTTAATGAATTTCCAAATGATACGGGTCATTTCATCACCATCCATTTCAACGACAGGATTCTTGACTGTTATTTTTTGAATTTCACCCATGATTATAAAACTCCGACGGAATAAGAATAAGAATAAGAATTAAAGTAAAGTAACTGACTAGGTCTAATAAATATGAAAAAAGAGAAGTTTCCCAAAAATTTCAACTTTCTGTTATAAACTTTTCTAAATAATTATCAAAAAAAAATTTTTGATTAAAAAGATGAAATTGTGGAGTATTTATACACAATTGTTCAATTAACTAAACAGAAAATTTTTTCTTTTTATTTTCTTTTGCGTTTTCCTTTTTTTTGTTTTTTTGTTTTGTTGTTTTGTTGGAACCACTAATTTTTTATTTCATTAAAATACACAACTACAAAACCACGATTTTGTGTAATATACCGGGGTTTTCCTATTGTTCGTACTGAATTTTTTTGGTGGGGATAGAGATTGACAATCGGAAAAAAAATTCCCGGGACTGACAACTTAGCCTTAACGAAAATTATCTTACCGAGAGAGAGAAAGAGTCAAAACAACAAGGAAATAAGCAATACTCAAACTTCAATCCTTTAATAGCAATAGAAGCCGACTAAATCACTAGAAAGAGAGGCTGGAAGAACAAAGAAAAAATCACAAGTCATAAGAATATAACCAACATAAAGAAAAAGTACAAGTCCGGTAGAAATCTAACCCGAAAGTTATTGCCGGATTTAACCCCCTTTTTTTTACTGCCTACTTTCGTTCGTTCGTTAGTTCTTGCTTTCTTTCTTTCTTGCTCTATCTCCTCTTTCTCCTAGTTGATTGGCTTGTTTCTTTTTTTCGTAATTTTCTTTCGGTTTCTATCAAGCTATAGCAATGATACCAGAGTCAGCCAAGAATCATGTAATAGAAAAATAAAATGGCGTGTTCGGGATAATACTATCTGATACTGTGGTATCCCGTGGGTACCTATTTTACCTGCCATTGGCAGATCATGAAAGTCAAAATCGAAGTCGAAAATAATACAAAAATTCAAAAAAAAAAAAAAATTAAACGATACTTTAAATATTACTTGAAAAGGAAATTTGATGCGGAAATTTAGAGCGGTATATACCGACCATACTCCGGTTTTTTCCTCCTAAATAGAGATCCGTTATCTTCCTAATAGTTAGTATAATATGAATATTTTTTTTTTTTGTTTGCGTGTTTTCTTCTAGATTGAGAATTTTTTTTAGGTTCTTTTATAACCGGTGTGTAATCAATTGTTCAGATAACAACCAAGCGTATAGACGGCCAAGTTATTGGAATTCATTGTATTGCTTTGTTTGAGTTTGTAAGTTTTATGTTCATTCTCCCCACAAGTTTTTTTTTTTTTTTTTCGTCCATCAATGTGGCTTACCAATTCATGCGTCAATTTTTATATTACAACCAAAGTACCTCCACAACAATAAAGGAGAGAATATGTCCTACGTGTTATTAACACTAATTTCAAGTAGACACATGGCCACCACAACAAATCAAAACAATATGTTTAGGCGAAATTCGGGTCGGTCCGTTGATATTTCACGGAGTTTAATGTCGACGGATATGTACATGTAACGTGGAACGGAATCATTTCTAACCCACACTCCCCTCTTTCTCTCTGTCTCCTATCTGTTGTATAATTTGGTTTGTTTTCTGTGCATACGTTTCCCCAGAATTTTATTTTTTTGGTTTTGTTTGTTGTGCAGTGTGTCGTGGCAAAAGAGTCAAAAAAAATATATAGCAATCAGAAAGTTATCGGAACCGAAACATTCAGAAACAAAAATAGAACAAAATAGAACAAGACAGACCGAAACAAAAAAAAAAACTCCGAGGTTGCTCATCGACTTAGCAATCGAACCACCTTCGGTGATTCGAATTATGGATTATATATAAAACAAAGCAAGTTTATTGATTTGCAAAATCATCAAAAAAAAAAAAAAAAAATTAACAGTAAACTTTCCAAGATGTTTTAATAGCATTGGTTCAAGAAACAAATGGCCACAGTTTTACACTAAGAATTATAGACTCACCCCACTTTTTACATTTTCTTTTTTTCTTTTAGACAAAAATGTGGATTTGCCCATTCTATTTTTTGTTAGTTAATTAGTTAGTGTTTTTTTTTCTGATAAGTGTGACGTAGTGCACGTTTCACTTTACTACAAATCCTTGTCACAAAAATAGTAAGACAAACCAAAACAATGAGTATGTTTAGTCCATCACTGTAACGTCAAAATCAAATCAACAGCTAATCCAATATTCTTTTTTCTTTGTGGAATAGAAGTATACCCTTGATATCTCCTTTTATCA